>PVJS01014685.1:0-39998 GCA_004027185.1 Glis glis | reverse complement strand
AAAGAGTCTGAAATTATAAAATGTGTTGATGAACTACATATATATGCTTAAAATTATATCATTTTCATTAAATGAAATTTTATATATATGTTATATTCTTAGTTCTCATAGTGCTGTGACAATATTATGATGAAATGAGTTCTTTTTAAGATTATTTTCTTTTGTAGACATTTATGGAATTTTCTAAAAAATGGATATGTGAGTTTTCCTGTGTTATTTTGAATTATGTACTTTATTAGAAACTCCCTAAAGATGAATAAGTTAATTTTGCATTTTCTTTCCATTTTTAGGACCTGAGAATATGTATGTGTCTGAGGCTATGTATGTGTCTAAAAGCATAGCACGCCTAAAACCATGGCTGAAGAGTTATGCCTAACTGTATACTTTGCATGCATTTGTGATTTGAAATAGGAAAAAAGTCAAATTTGAGACAGCTTGAATGGCATGCTGTCAGTTTGGAGCTTCATGAATTGGCAATGGTCTCATTTAGGACCTTCAGATGTGTCTGTGCCTGGACAGAATGAGAACGTTTTGCATGTTCTGGAGGAGACAGCCACTCCTTGCTGCTTCACAATAGGCAGTGGTGCATGACAGTTGCCCTTCATTGCTGGCTTCTTGGAGCTTAACCTCTGACCCTCCACTTAGTCGCTGCACAGCAGTTGGAGCAGGTTGGAGATGTTGGTGAATGACGGGCAGTGGCCTGCAACGTGCTTGTCATTATTTGACTGTCAAAAGGAGCCTGCCATTGGTTTCCATCAAGGTTTGAAACCTCTGTGCAGCAGTCCATATTACTCAACTTCCAAGGCTGTCAACCGACGATCAAGTGTGCATGAAAAATCAGAGTGCTGAATATATCTTCAATCAGGAGACCCAAGTTTTCTTCTTTCTTTTTCTTTTCTTTTTTTCTTTCTTTTTCCCCTGTCTCCCCCCCCCCCTTCTCTCTCTTTTGGTTAAATATATTCAGATGACTTTCACAGGGCCAAGAGGCTGAATCTGTTGCCACGGAGGGGAACGTGAACTGTTGTCTCAAGCGGTCTAAGTTTCAAATTTAGATCTGAGCCGCTCTGCCAGTTAAACACTCTGACTTGTCTTGCATATTCTTTCGGCTTTCAGCAGTTGGTTTAGGGGACTAGATGCTAGCCCACTGGTGCCTGGGTTTGGCTCACAGGGTGAAACGTTGACTTTGGTCTTCATGTAATGTTGCAAAGAGGTGGAGAGGTCAGTTTACATGATTGTGAAGCAGGAATTGAAATTTAAAACAAATAATGAGGGGAGGGAATGATTATTATCGCATTTAAGATGTTTTTTCTCATGGTAAAGTGCAAACATAGTAAGTTTGACTGATCAAATCTTAGAAACTTCCAAGGTCTGTCTTATGTAATGTAATTTTTAGATATAGAAAATTAAGACAGTAAAGGCCATCTGTGTTAGTCAGGTTCCTGTTACTAGTTAGTACCTGAGAAAATCAGCTTGTAAAGAGGAAAGGTTTATTTGACTTCAGATTTGGAAGTTCAAGTCCATGATCAACTGGCTCTGTTGCTTTTGAGCCCATGTTGAGGCTGTGCATCCTGGGGGTAGTGCTTGGTGGAGCAAAACCGCTTACCTTATGGTCAAGAAGCAAAGAAAGAAAAAGAGTGAGGGGCTGGGATCCTACTGTCCCTCTTAAGGGTATACTCCCAATGACATGAAGATCTCTCACTAGGCCCACCTCTTAAAAGTTTCCATCACCTCCCAATTTCACCACCCTGGTTGACCAAGCCTCGAACACAAGACCCAAACTCTAGCACCATTTTTTTCTTTTAAATTTGAAACTTGGAGTTGAAAAGCATCCTAAAGTGGATGAGACTGAGGGAAAGCCTAACAATATTTTGTGAGTCTGGTAAATAAATGTGATTTGCTTCTAGCACTGTGTAGTGGATGGGGTGGGAGTCCTGTAACCTGAGTTTTAGTTTTGCGTCTGCCCCTTTCCAGCTGTATCACCTTGGGTAAGTCAGTCCCTCAGGCTCCGTTTCTGCACATGCAAAACTAGGAATGCTAATGTGAAGATGAAAGGAGATACTGCTCAAAGTATTTGACCTTTTGAACTTCTGTAGGCTTTCAGCAGGGGCTCCCTGATCTTATTTTTGTCCTTTTATTTTATACCCAGCATTAACAGGAAAGATTTGTTAACTAGTCATAAAGCAATGCTTGTGCTAAAAAAATACTTCAAGAACTTAACATGATCTTTGTGTTTTAACTCTTTTGTTTTTTCTCCCAGACAACTGATTTTTGCTCATGACAACATTTTAGCCAAGCAAACTACAAATATGAGTAGCCTGCTTGTCTTCCTTCTCCCTCTTTTCATTCATTCATTCATTCATTCATTTATTGAAATCTTACCATGTGCCAGGCCCTGGTCTATATTCTGGAGGATAGCCATGAACCAGATGAGTAATACTTATCATCATGAAGCTCACAGAAAGAAGACAAGGGAACAGATAAATGTCTACTTTTGGATAGTTCTGAATATTAAGAAAAATAAAGGAGGATAAGATGATAAAGAGTTTTTTGGTTCCAGGTGTGGTGGCACACACCTGTAATCCCAGTACTTGGGAGGCTGAGATAGTAGGATAAGAGGTTCGAAGCCAGCCTCAGCAATTTAGCGAGTCTCTCAGCAACTTAGTGAGAACCTGTTTCCAGATAAAAAATAAAATAGGGCTGGGATGTAGCTCAGAGGTAGAATGCTCCTGGGTCCAATCCTCAGCCTGTGTGCGTGTGCATGTGTACATACACACACACACACACACACACACACACACACAATGTGTGCATGTGCGTGTGAGTGGGTGGCCAAGGAATGTCAGTGGTGGGTTCTTTCTAGCAAAAAACTGATTAAAGGAGGAAGAAGGCCCTGGGAAGGTAGGGGAAGACCATTTTTAGATACAAGAGGGCCACACTTTTCTCTCCTGTTCCTTTTCCAATTGGTCACTAAGTTCTGGCCTTTGCCCTAATGCTTTTTCTTCCTTCATTTCTTCATCTTTATGTAGGCGCTTAGCCTGGGTTTACCTTCCATCAAGTTCTTTTTCCTTGCCATCTTTTTTTTTTTTTTTGTGTGTGTGTGGTACTGAGGATTGAACCCAGGGGCATTCTACCTCTGAGCTCCACCCCCAGCCCTGTTTTTTTTTATTATTCTTTAGTTTGAAATAGGCTCTCACTAAGTTGCGGAGAGCCTCACTAAGTAGCTGAGGCTGGCTGTGAACCTGCGATCCTTTCGTCTCAGCCTCCCAAGTACTGGGATTACAAGCGTGTGCTCCGGTGTTTTCCTTACCATCTTTAAAAATGTAAAGTAGGGGTTTGGGGTGGAGCTCAGTGGTAGAGAATGTATTTAGCATGTGTGAGGCCCTGGGTTCCATCCCAGCACCACAAAAGAAAAAAATAAAAGTAAACTGACCAGTCACTCAAAGATTTGCCGGTGGCTGCATGTTAATATTCAGACTCTTGGGCATGCCATATGGGATTCCTGTTGTTTCAGTCTAACTTATTGTCTGCGGCTAACCCTGTCCCCCACCTCTTACCCCATAGCTTCATAGCTTACATGCTTGCTGTTAGAAAGTGGGGCCCTCCTGAACATACATACACCTCTCTGCTTTTACATGTGAGTTTTTCTCTCCAGATTTTTTTTTTTTTGGTGGTACTGGAGATTGAGCCCAGGGGCGTTCTACCTCCGAGCTACACCCCCAGCCCTATTTTTTATTCTTTATTTTGAAACAGGGTCTCACTAAGTTGCGGAGGGCCTCACTAAGTAGCTGAGGCTGGCCGCAAACCTGGATCCTCTGGTCTCAGCCTCCCAAGTACTGGGATTACAAGTGTGTGCCACCATACCTGGCTCTCTCCCCAGGTTTTTGTCCTCTTCTCCCAGCACCTAGAAAACAGCATTTCTCTCAACAGTTTTCTCAGATTCCACCTCTTTGGCCACTGCTCTGGTTCTGCCATCCTCGGTGTTCGGTGCCCTTCCTTAGCTCTCCCCACTGTGCCCACTTGTCCAGTGCCGGATCTCCTTGAAGACAAGAACTTTAATTCATCTGTCGTCTCTTCAATACCTGGCACAGTATCTGTCACAAAGCAGGCACTCAGTAAATTGCCAACTGTTACGGCCTAATCTACAGAAATATTTAGAGCCAGATTTATCAAGTAGTTTCAGTGTAATCAGACGGGACAGGATGCCTTTGAAGAGCTCCTCAGTCACAGTATTCTGTTATGGTTAGTGGGGCTTCTTCATTTCAGCCTAGCTCAGATTCACCAACATCATATTAAAAGGAAAGAAGGGTGGAACATGAAAACACCAGGAAATGGAAATATTACATTAGATTAACTTCCCAACAGCACTGGGATGTAGTATCAGTGAGCAAGTTAGCTCCAAGTAAACGTTGATGTTGCCGTCTTTATAATCCAACATATGATTTGTCTTTTTCAAAGGGGGAAGTATTAAATTTGATATTCCAACTCACTAAGTAAGTTTTATAATTTATCCAACCATTTGTCTTTTTTGGGGGGGAAATTGAACCTAGGGACTTTGAAATGTCTGAGCTATACCCCCAGCCCTTTTTATTTTATTTTATCATTTTGAAACAGGATCTCACTAAGTTGCTGAGGCTAGCTTCGAACTTGTGATCCTCCTTTCTCAGCCTCCCAAGTACTGGGATTGTAGGCATGCATTACTATGCCCAGCCCAACCATTAGTCTTACCATTAGTAAGTCTTACCATTAGTCAGCCATTAGTAGAACCATTTCTGGTTCTACTGTATAGAGTTGTCATGATTTTTTGCATTTTTGAAGTATTTTAATGAGGCCACGCCATGGCAGACCCATAGTATGGATTAATAATTTATTTAAACATTTCCTGGGCCGGGCGTGGTGGCACACGCTTGTAATCCCAGTACTTTGGGAGACGGAGACCGGAGGATCCAGGTTCGCGGCCAGCCTCAGCTTTCTCTCTCTCTTTCTCTCTCTCTCTTTCTCTCTCTCTCTTTCTCTCTCTCTCTACTTAGTGAGGCCCTCCGCAACTTCGTGAGACCCAGTTTCAAAATAAAGTATAAAAAGAATAGGGCCGGGGGTATAGGGTGGAGGTAGAACGCCCCTGGGTTCAATCCCCGGTACTGCAAAAAAAAATTTTTTTTCCCTATTTTTAACCATTTGACTTGTTTCACTTATTTTATTAACAGAAGTAATACTTTACTGAACTGATGTGTTTTAACATCCATGCGTGTATTATTTTTTATTAATAAATTCCTAGAAATAGAACAATTGGCTTAAAAGATAGGATTTTTTAAAATGCTCTTGGTACATGTTACCAAATTACCTTTTGCAGAAGGTATATAACTCTTTGTCAGGATAGGCTGTGAAGAGGATCTTGTTCTATAACATGTTCCTTAGATTACTTATGAGTGAATTTGGGATCTAACTGGGATATTAAATGTGGAAGATGATCTAGAGAAGAGTTCAATCATGGGTATAAAGAGAAGACAGAAGATAGAAGGAAAGAAAGACAACAAAATCTCAAGTCTGAACTCCTCAAATGGTGTGTTGCTGTGGTTCAGTGATGTATTTCCTGCCTGCCTGCCTGCCTACATTGAATGTAGGGGTGTTCTACCCCTGAGCTACATCCCCAGCCCTTTTTATTTTTTATTTCAAAACAGGGTCTCACTAAATTGCGAATGCTGGTCCTCTTGCCTCAGCCTCCCAAGTGCTGGGATGAAGGCATGCGCAGCCATGCTCGGCTGGTTCAGTGATTTTCAAGTGTGTCCTGGGCACTGTTAGGGCTCTCATGCTTTAGGTGGGGCCTGAGAAGAGCTCAGCTTTTGTTTATGTGTTTTATTAGTTTACACTTTTGGGTAAAATTTCTTTCATATTAATTCCAAGCTTGAAAATTTGAAAACCATTGATTAGTAGGTCTCTAAGTTTACTACTATCATTTTCAGGTTTGTGATTCAAAAGGAAGTTCATACCTCTGCTGTTTGAGAAATTGAAGTCCTAGTTCATTGTTCCCTATTTATTTATTTATTTATTTATTTATTTATTTATTTTGGTGGTACTGGGATTGAACCCAGGGGCATTCTTCCTCTGAGCTATCTGAGCTATACTTCCAGCCTTGTGTGTGTGTGTGTGTGTGTGTGTGTGTGTGTGTGTGTGTGTATGGAACCCAGGGACATTCTGCCTCTGAGATGCACCGCCCCAGTCCTATTTTATCCTTTTGTTTTGAAACAGGTTTTGTCTCATTAAGTTGCGGAGGGCCTCACTAACTTTCTGAGGCTGGCCTTGAACTTGTGATCCTCCTATCTTAGCCTCCCAAGTACTGGAATTATAAGCATACACCACCATGCCCGGCTCAAGCCCTTTTTATTTTTTATTTTGAAACGGGGTCTCACTAAGTCATTGTGCTCTGGCCTCAGCCTGAGATCCTCCTGTCTCTGCTTCCACATGCACCACCTTGCTAATTCTTGCCTTCTTTAATGAACTTTGTTCCTAACCCCAACCCCTATGAGAGAAGAGTAACCTCCTGAATTGGGTGTTGCTACTGTGCTTTACAGATCCCCTGATACCTGACTGAGATCTGTTTGGTAATGTGGAGTGGTATCAAATCCCTTTCCAGTTCCAATTCCAGTGCAGGAACTGTGAAGTATCTTTTAGGCAAAGTAGAGGTTAAGGCACCTTAAGGGCAGCCACTTCTTATCTTGCTTTTATTAGCAGTGGTGTCAACATGTACTAAAACGTGATGACCCACTCTCCTTTCTGATAAAAGGAGAATGACCTGCCTGGCATGGATGGAGAGAGAGGTGCCTGAGGCGGATTACATTGTCACCTCTTATAATAACAGCAGGCATTGAAAAAAAAAAAAGGC
The DNA here is from genome assembly GCA_004027185.1 of Glis glis. Taxonomy (NCBI): domain Eukaryota; kingdom Metazoa; phylum Chordata; class Mammalia; order Rodentia; family Gliridae; genus Glis; species Glis glis. The sequence continues at coordinate 33,121 of PVJS01014685.1, read as the reverse complement.
CAGCAGATTTCTGTTTACCCAGGGATGTTGGAAGTATTTGACATTTTTGGTTGCTGATGAAGTGTACTGGGCAGAGGGGAATAAGGAGCATTGTAGCAGGGGAAGGAATGAATGAGCAGGGAAAAAAGAAGCTTGACTTCATATGAGAGATTGGAGACATGGACGGACTTAAATTCCAGTCTGCTGACAGAGCCCTAGACTCAAACCCTAGAGGGAGCCCCCCTTGCAGTTTGCTTTTTATTTCACCTTCACTTGTTTTGCGCAACATCTCTGACATGGCTTGGCTGACTTTTCTAAAGGTGAACTAAATGCAGGGCCACCTGTAGGGTTGATAGTCTCTGGAGAGATGCCAGCATGGAAAATTAGACAGACAATTCCCAAATCCTCAATTAGGAGGATTTTGTTCTCAGTTAAACATAACTTACTTGGCTTTGAGGCCAGAATCTGAGAATTCTCGGAAAAACTTGTAGTTATTTTGAGATATTTGATATAATTTTAGGGTGTGTGTGTGTGTGTGTGTGTGTGTGTGTGTGTGTTCGTTCCTGGGGATTGAACCCAGGGCCTTGCACATGCTAGGCAGGTACTCTAGGTACCCCAGCCTTTTTTAAATTTTATTTTGAGACAGCGTCTTGCTACGTTGCCCAGGCTGTCTTGAACTTGCGATCCTCCTGAGTAGCTGGCACTACAGATGTGCACCACCACACCTGCCTTAGTTTGAAGCTTTCTTTAGAGAGTAATTGTGTGGTTTAACCTGTCATTTTGAAATATGAACTATACAGATATAACGTAAAAAAGTTACACATGACACTTTGAGGTGTCTCAGAAAAATATTTGAGTTTGTCTCATGTCTATTATGGCAACATTTTTTAGTCAATGTAAAGAAAATTATATAAATATTTCTTCTACCATTTTTAATTCTTACAATGTAACTTATTTTAGCCAGAATAAAAGTCTTATATTAATGGACAACTGATTTAAAGGAAGGCAAAAAACAAGTAATAATAACAAAATACAAAAACAGTACTAAAACACACAATTCTGTAAATTGTACACACAAATAAGCACACAAATTCTATACATTGGAGGTTTTTTGAAATTTAATTTCCTCATTTGAATCAACTCATGATAGAAACATTTAAGTAAATTGTAGAGAATGGTAGCATTTATAAATGCTAATAGCAGGCTATCTGAGAAAGAAATCAAAAGAGCAATCCCATTTATGATAGCTACCAAAACAAACAAACAAACAGCCTCCCAAAATGAAAAATCCACCACCAACAAAACAAAACCTTGGAATAAAGTTAACCAAAGAGGTGAAAGATCTCTACAATGAAAACAACATAAACTGATGAAAAAAAGTTGAAGAGGATACAAATAATTGGAAGGACAGCCCATGTTCATGATCGGAAGCATTAATATTAGTAAAATGTCCATACTACCCAAAGTGACCTATAGATTCAAAGCAATCACCACCAAAATATCAGTATCTAATTCTTCACAGAATTAGAAAAAAATCTTGGAATTCATATGGAAGCACAGGAGCCCTAAATGAAAGCGATCATGAGCCAAAAGAACAAAACTGGAGGCATCACACTGTTAGATCCCAAAATGTACTACAAACCTGTAATAATTAAAGCAGCATGGTATTGACATAAAAAAGATATACAGATGAGTGGAACAGAAGATTCTAGACAATTACCTCACACATTTCCAGCCAACTGATTTTTGACAAAGGAGCCAAGAACACTGTTTTAGTCAGCTTTTCTGTTGCTGGGACTAAACCACCTGATATGATGGTTTGAATTTAGAATGTCCCCCTAGCCCTCATGGACACAAGGTAGCAGTGTTGGAAATGAGGGTTGTAATCTCGTCAGTATATAAATCCATTGTAATTTATCAATGAATTATAATAGATTTATCTAGGTGGTAACCTAGGCATAGGGTGTGGCTGGAGAAGTTGGGTCCCTGAAGGTGTGACCTTGGGGATTATATATGGTCCCTGATCCCCTTGTTTGCCTTCTGCTTCTGTCCTCCATGACGGGAGAGCTAAGCCTTGCACTTTCCTTTTCTCCTCTTTCCGCCGCCATGCCCTGAGATCCACGGTCCCCAGCCTCACATGGGCTGAACCCAAATTCCCCAAGGAAATTGGGAGCAAATAAATATTTTTTCCTCTATGTTGCGTGATCAGTTGTTTAGGATGTAGCACTGAGAATACTGACTAAGACACCTGACAAGAAAAACGTAGAGGAGGAAAGGTTTATTTAGCTCGCAGTTTTGGAGGTTCAGTCCATAGGGCGGGCTCTCAGGCAGCAACCGTGGTGCCAAGGTGTGGCGGAGGGACACCACTCTCACATCATGGCAGCCAGAAGCAGAGAGAGAGTGAGAGGAGTGGGCCAGGGGCATATGTAGTCCCCAAGGCCCTGCCCTCAGTCACCCCCTTCCCAGCCATGCCCCACCTCTGAACCTTGCTGCAGGGGGGATATGCTTGCAACACATGAGCTTTTGGGGGCATTCCAGACCCAGACCATAGTAAAGACACAATGGTAAAGGGTGCTTGAAACAAATGAGTGGTGATAGAAACACTGGGTATTGACATGCAGAGGATGAAACTTGACCCTTGCATTTCATCACTTACAAATATCAACTCAAACTGGCATAAAGACAGCTGGATATGGTCACATATGCCTGTAATCCCAGTATGTAGATGTCTGAGTCAGGAGGATCACAGGTTCCAGGTTAGCCTTGGCAACTTAGCAAGACCACGTTTCAAAATAAGAAATAAAATCGGGCTGGGGTTGTATGTCAGGGGTAGAATGCCCCTGGAGTCAATCCCCAGTACCAACAACCAAACAATAAACAAACAAAAAAGGCTTAAGGATGTTATTGAAGACCTGAAACTATGAATCTACTAGAAGAAAACATACAGGAAACACTTTAGGACATTGGCCTGGGCTATTGGATATGACCCCCAAATGCACAGGCAACAAGTATAAAAATTGAGAAGTAGAACTGTATCAATCTAAAGAGCTTCTGTACAGCAAAGGAAACAGTCAACAGAGCAAAGAAACATATAAAATGGGAGAAATATTTGCAAATCATACATCTGATAAGGGGTTAATATCCAGAATATATAAAAGATTCATTTCAACAGCAAAAAACAAAACAAAACAAAAGCAAAACCTGAACCCCCCCCAAATATCCAATTTAAAAATGGGCCAAAGATCTGAACAGACATTTCTTAAAAACCATACAGATGGCCAACAGCTATATGAAAAACGCTCAATGTCATTAATCACTAGGGGAGTGTGAATCAAAGCTACATTGCGATAGCGCCTTACCCCAGCTAGAATGGCTATCACCATAAAGGAAAAGCAGCAAATGCGGGCGCAGATGTGGAGAAGGGAGAACCTGTATACGGTGTTGGCGGGAAAGTAAATTATACAATCATTATGGAGAACAGTATGGAGACTGCAAAAAAGTGGAAGCAAAACTACCGTAGGTTCCGGCACTTCCAGTGCTGCACACCCGAAGGAGATGAAATCAGCATCCAGCGAAGACATGTGAACTCTCCTGTTTAGGGTAGCACTCTTCATAATAGCGAGGATATGGAACCAACCTAAATGTTCATCAGTGAGCAAACATAAAGAAAACGTGGCAAATATACTTACTGGAATACTATTCAGCCATAAAAAGCATGAAATCTTGTCATCTGTGACATCAGAAACGGGCCTGGTGAATGTTAAGTGGAATAAATCAGACACGGAAAGACAGACACTTCATCGTCTCGTAAGTGGCATCTAAACAAGTTGATCCTGTAGAAATTGAGTAGAATAGCAGTTACCAGACCCTGGGGAGGACAGGGGAGAGCAGGGAAGGGAGAGGTCGTCAACAGGGAAAATGTTATTCTTTGATGGGGAGATTAAATTCTGGCAGTGTATGGCATAACAAGGTGAATATAATTAATAAAGAAGAGAGGAATTAGAATGTACTCACCATAAAGAAGGGATAAAAGTTTAAGGTGATGGATATGCTAATTACCATGAATTGATCGCTAGTCAACATATACATGAATCAAAATATTGCATTGTATGTCATACATATGTCCAGGTATTATGTGTTAGTGAAAAATTTTAAATGTGTAAAGAATGAAAAAATACTAAAAAGTGTTTCTTAGTTTTTACTCAGGTCAAATCTAACAATGAAGTTCTTTGCTAGACCTTATTCTTTCTCCTTATGACATGAAGTTTTATACTCGTTAACATAATTTGGGAGAGGTATAAAAAGCTAGATACTATCACAACTTCAGATTCTGGATTTTCATTCTATTATTTAGCTTTCTTATGAGTAAGAGATTCACTATCTTCTTTTTTAAAGGAAGTTTTTTATATTCCTAGTACTGTCTATTCTGTTCTGCCTGTTACAATTCCTCTGTACAAAAATGGAGAGGAACAGTTATGCTTTGGTGATGTAGGGGTTCTTTCATGTTTCCAAAATCACTGTTCTCTTTCCCTAGAATAGGAAAATATGGTATTCTCTTAATTGCAAATCCCAAATGTCTACAACTCAGGTAGGTTGGGTGGCCAATATCACATTAGAATAGATGTGTATTAAAGTGTTTTGTGCTTTTGTCCAGCATATAAGCTTGAAAAATGTTGGCTGCAAGTAACAGAATTCCCATTTTACAGTGGCTTTAACAGTAAAGACCTGACTTTTCCCATGCATCAGCTCTGACTGAACCAGATTTGGCTGAAGCAATGGCTTCACAATATTCTCAAGTGCTCCTGCTTTCTGGTTTTCTGCTCTGCCATCTTTAGCATGTGGGCTTTTTGGTCCTTTGACTTGTAACCAAGTGATCACAAGGTGGCTGCAGTATTGCCAAAGAACATCTCGTGTAACTATGTTCAAGGCAGTATAAAATGAATGGGATAAAAGAGAGTTTTTATATTAGGAGGAGAATCTTTCTCACAAGGCCTCTAGTTAATTCCTCTGTATGTCCCATTGGCCAGATTAGCATTAGTTGGCCATTCCTAGTTGCAAGGGAGACTGGGAAAGAAGACTCTGGCAAAAGGGAGTGAGATTTCCTTGCCTGACTTAGAGAGCTCATGATCCATTCCTAGAACTGGGCTCATTTCTGCCCTTGTTAGCAGGGAAGGAGAAAGAACAGCTGTTGAGCAGGTCTGTCAGTGGTTTCTGCCATATTCAATATATGACTGGAAATAGATTTGTATCTGTTATTCTAGGGTGGCCAAGGGATATGGCTTCCATAACCAAATATTATAACTCTTTGAGAATGCAGTTAGAACCAGGATTAGAACTTTGAATCATGTTCATCACATTTGATTAGCATTTGCAGTGTTCCAGGTTGTCTCTAGAAGCTAAGGATATTTCCAGGAATAAGATGAACACCGTTTGAATTTCATGGGGTGTATAGTCTAGTAAGACAGAGTGATTAGGAAATAGTGTCAAAATAGTGAGATGGGATAGGTGCTTAGGATGGGGAAGCAGTTTGCTGCGGGATCAGCTCACACAGGATCAGGGAAGGCCTCTCGGAAGTCACATCCTGCCCCTGTCCTGAGGCAGGACTTAGCTCATGTCAGAAAATAATGAATCGACCCCTCTTTTGGTTTAGGTATTCTTGGAAATCAAGACAAAAACAAATCTGCTCTTGGTGTGAACTGTGGCATCTTGAGAATTCCATGTGCTTCGTAGAGCGGGTGATTCAATCCGCAGCTCAGGAAGCAGCGTCTGCATGGTGTGCATAGCATCCTCTTTGACGTTGGAAAGATAAGGGTTTTGCCTTTGTCTGTGTAAGAGACAGGGTTTCTCTGAGTCTCAGTTTCCTCTTGTATAAAATGGAAATAGTACACTGTTGTATATATGCTGTGATAGAAATAGCAAGTGCCAGCCAGGTGGTGGTGGCACATGCCTGTAATCCCAGTACTTGGGAGGCTGAGACAGGAGGATTGCAGCTTTGAGCTAATTTAGAGAGACCCTGTTTCCAAATAAAAAAAGGGCTGGGAATGTAGCTCAGAAGTAGAGTGCCCCTGGGTTCAATAGCCAGTGCCACCCCCCCCCCCACATACATGCACGCACTGATTTGGTGGTCAGTTTGTACTACGCTTTCCATTTGATACCATGTTGAGCCTATGAAATAGGTCCAATTTTTGTCTCCTTGTTACAGATGAAGAAATTGGGGACAGAGAGGTAGATAATGTGCTCCGAGTTCTCCAGCTAGTAGCTGGCGGAGCTGTGTGGTTCCTGAATCTGTGCTATACATTATACTGAGACATTCTACATTTTACTGAGGTAAGTTGACTGTGTCCTTCTGTACTCTACTATCTTGGGATAAACCAGATCAAACTCCTAGCTTTGTGTCTGAAATATACCACCATCAATTGATAGTTTCTACCCTTACCACAGTCCTCCCTGGATACGTTGGGGTTATCCATCCTTTCTCTCACCTTCTATCTTCAACAAGTCACCAAGTCTCTCAGTCTGTCAGTGGCTCTAAAATCAGACACTTTCTTCTCATTCCTACTGCCTATATTTAGGTTATCCCAAAATACCTCCCTCCAGGAATATTGCAAGTCTCTAACAGGTTTTCTTGTCCCTATTTTTCTCTTGTCCTTAACATCCTCTCTTTTTTTGGTCAATCCATCTTTCACTTTGCTGACAGAGTGGTTTTTCTTTCTTTTTTTTTTTTTTTTAGGGGTGGTGGTGGTATTGGGGATTGAACCCAGGGGTGTTTTACTTCTGAACCACACCGCCCCCCCAGCTGTATTTTATCTTTTTATTTTGAGTTAGGGTCTCACAAAGTTGCTGAGGGCCTCACTGAGTTGCTAAGGCTGGCAACGAACCTGTGATCCTCCTATCTCATCCTCCCAGGTACTGGGGTTACAGGCATGTGCCACCACACATGGCGTGGTTTTTCTTATTAGTGACTCTTGTTCGACTTCAACTCAGTGTAGGTTTTAGTTAAATGTATCCCTATTGCCTATGGAATACAGTCCAGTGTCACAGATTTCCAGAGTGCTACCGAACTTAACGAGCCTTTTCTCCCAGTTTGGACCCTCTCCTACTCCCCCTTCCAACCCCATCTGTTTAGTGACCTATTTATTTTGTTAGGGATACTCCCTTCAACCCCCCCACCCCAATTTATGTGGAGGAAATTCCAGCTCCTTCTTAAGATTCAGCTCTAAAGTTTTTGCCTCTGCAAAGCCTTTTCTTCCATTGTGGCCATTTATGACTTCAGTTCGAGTCATTTATACTTGGCTGTCACATTCGTGTACTTGGTCTCTCTTTGATGGTGAATCCCTGGAAGACAAGAACCTTGCCTCTACCTGTTTCTACAGAGCACAGTGAAGTTTTTGCCAATAGAAGGCCTGTCATAATACTTACAGAAGGGTTGATTGATGTCCCAAGAATATGTTTTTAACTTTGCATTGTGGGTGTATTTTATTCGTTTCTCTTTTAGAGGGAGATTCATGTGTAAGTATGTATCTCTATATGCACATACATACACACATATACATACGTGTATACAGGAAGGTCTTTGTCACCCAGCAACAATAGAAGTCCTCATTTATTCTGCCTGCATGGTGCCCTATAGGGAAACATATATTGACTAGGTCCCTCAGATTAACTTCATGAGGAAAGAATGTGTACTCTATGATATCTGTATTGTTTTGCACAATCTTTTTCCAATAATTAATTTTTCATCACATTAATAACATTCAGATGTTAAAATAATCACACTGTGCAAAAAGATTACGATGGAAAATAATAATGTGTCATATTACTCTTTCCTAATCTCCACAACTAGAGATGGTCACTCTAATAACTTTATTGAAGTATAATTTACATATACAAATCACCCATTTAATGTATACAGTTCAGTGTTTTATATGGTATATTTATAGATTAGAGAACAATACCTGCTAAAATATAATTTTAGAATATTTAAATTTTTTCTGAAAGAAACCCTGTACCCATTGGTTGTCACTCCCTACTACCCTAATTCCTAATTTACCTTTTGTTTTCATAGGTTTGCCTGTTAAGGACATTTCATTTAAATGGAATCACGTATATACGGTCTTTGTGATGCGCTTCTTCCACTTAGCATAATGTTTTCAAGGTTCATCCATGCTATAGAAGTACTTTATTTATATGAGTACTTTATTAATATGATTAATAATATAAGTACTTTATTTCTTTTCATGGCTGGAGTTTAACTTTTTGATGAACTGCCAAACTGTTTTCCAATGTGACTACCACATCACATTCCCAGTAGCAATGTATGAGTTTCTGTTTCTTGCCAATGTTCATTATTGTCCATCTTTTCTTCTCTCATTTACTCTCATAATTCTATGAGTTAGCCAAAGAAAGACATTCTTGCTGTTACATTTTAGATGAACATTCCAAGTCAGCAGATAGGTTCAATAAGATGTCATATATATAGTAGAAGTGAATCGGTGTGAATAGTCCAAAGTAAAACTTTTTGATTCAGAGTATGTTGGATATTGGAGATCATATTTCCCACACATACATATATATGTATGTATGTATGTATTTTCTTTTTTTTGCAGTACCGGGGATTGAACCCAGGGGCATTCTATCTCCGGCTACACCCCCCGCCCTATTTTTTATTCTTTATTTTGAAACAGGGTCTCACTAAATTGCGGAGGGCCTCACTAAGTAGCTGAGACTGGCCATGAACCCGGATCATCTGGTCTCAGCCTCCCAAGTACTGGGATTACAAGCATGCGCCACCATGCCTGGCTGCACCCAGATATTTTTAACTCAGTATGATTATGTCTTTTTTGCCTGTATTATTTTTTATCATTGAGCATTGAGTTGTAATTCACCTAACATGAAATTCATCATTTTGAAGTGTACAAGGTGATTACTGTAATTATTCATATATCATAGTACTTCTAATAGTTCTATTCTCTTTAAAAACTGTATACATTAAAATACTAATTTTTTGAATAAAAGAGAGAGAAATATGAAGTTTTATGTCCCAGGAAACCTCATAGATCTATAGAGGGAACATGAATATAAAGACCATAAGGTAAACCAGAAGTCACTTGTTTTGAAGTAATTAAGATAACTATGTTGACTTTTCTCTGTACTCTAGGTTTAGCCTTTTCAAAATTAGAAGGATGTGTCTTCCTTGTTATTCTGGCATGAATATTTAGCAGTGCCTTCGTAACCCTAGGATCATACAGTAAATGTTAACAAGACGCACCACAACTTGTGTTTTCCCTGTCCTATTGTTTTTCTACAAGAATGCTGACAGCTAGAATGGCTTTGTGACATTGCGCCTACAGAGCTGAATATTACATGTGTAGTTACCTGGGTAGGTGTACAGTGTATTTTTTTTTAAAGAGCTGGACATAGTGACTGGATGTCATTATTTACATCTGTTTTATAGTATTGAAGGCTTTTATATATATTTTGAAAAGAATTGCAAGTTATAGTAATTTATATCTTCATGATATGTTTCTGCTAAGTGGAGAAAATATTTTCTGAAAATATGAAACTTCTAATGTGTACATAGGATTGAAGATGTGCTTTTCTAGAATATCCTCAGGTTTTTTGGCTTTTCTACTCAGTGTGTCATAGTTTTATTTTTTGAGGGAAAACATGCACATTGTATAGTAGATTCTCCCAGTCTCTTTCAGTTCTCCTGCTCATAATGTTTCTTTTGGAATAGCATTGTGGTTTCCTTCCACTTTGGAGAATGGTTTAGGGCACTGAATATGTTATCTCAGGCTGAGCTGACAGTTTTTATTGCTCATCTGGTGGGAACCAGGTCCACTGCCTTTTTAGTTTATTTCAAAGTCCCAGTGTCCCTTAAGAAACTAGTCCCTCCTTCCCATCTCTACCACAAATGAACAGAACTTTATATTCTAATTATAAAATACATGATCATAAATTAAGATAATGCTGAAAGATTTAAAGAAGGAAGTAAAAGGAAGCCTTACTCCTGCTTTCCACACATATAGAATGATTATGAACATTTTGGCCTATAGCAGAGGTTGGTAAACGATCACCTGTGGGCCAAATCCCATCTGCTGTTTGTTATGGCCTGCAAGCTAAGAATGGTATTTACATTTTTAAATGGTTGAATAAAATCCAAAGATGAACATTTTGGGTCATGTGAAAATTATATGAAATTCAGAGTTTGTTTTCCATAAATAAAGTTTTATTAGAAGAACACAGGCATACTCATTCATTTACATATTGCATATGACTGTGTCATGTCAACATGGCAGAGTTGAGCAGTTGTGAGAGTGGGCCTCCAGAGCCTGAAGTGTTTACTGTCTGGATCTTTCCACAGAGCATTTTCTGATTCCTGATCTATAACCTTTACAACTTTTTCTGTGCATGTATGTGTGTATTTTTAAACAATGAAGTCATCCTATATGTTTTTGTAATCTACTATTTTTGAATATTGTTTGCTAATAACTTTTGTTATTATTTTGTTGTATTCTCTTTGTTCATTTGTTTTTATCCCATTGACTTAAAATTGGAGAACCACTACATGGTTCTTTTTACATTTGCATTATACAAACTCATTAGATATTATCTGGGAGCAGTAATAATAATATTACCTACTGAGTTAGAATCAATTTTAATTGTTTAATGAAGTAAAGGTTTGTTTTTCTCACATCTCCTGAGTCATGAGATAGTGCTCGCACCACCCCAGAAGGTCTTGGAGGAGCCAGGATCTTCCTAGCATCCAGTTCTGCTATTCTTAGCGTGTAATTTCATTGAAAGATGATGACTAAACTTTGTCATTGCTGTGTGACAAATTACCACAAAGCTTAGCAACTCGAAACAACAGATATTTATTATCTTAACAGTTTCCGTGGGTCAGGAATCCAGATATGGCTTAGCTAGTTATCTCTGGTTATAATCTCTCATAAGGCTGCTCAAGATGTTGGCTGGAAAGTCACTTCTTCCAGTACTTGACAGGATGAAGGGCTGTTTCCAAGTGCACTCATGTGCTGTTGGCAGGCCGCAGATCCTTATAGGCCATAGGCTGGGGACATCAGCTCCTTGTCACATTGGCTTCTCCATGGCAGCTCACAGCATGTCCATCAGCTTCCTTGATGATATGATGAGAGAGGGAGATGGAGTTACTTTATGTAACCTGATCTGGGAAGTAATATCCCAGCACTCCTGCAGTCTTCTGTTTGTTAGGAGGGAGTCACTAGGTCCAGCCCACATACCAGGGGAGGAATGGCATAGGTGTATGAACAGGGATTGCCAGGGGCCTTCTTAGAGGCTGTTTTCGTCATTGAACCCAATGTTTCATTATGAGGGTGGTGGATAGACCCCCCAGGTATTGGTATGGCAAGAAGAGGTCCAGGCAGGAAGGGGAGGGGAGAAAGACTTTTAAAAAAAATCAGGGAAGCAGCAGTAGACTTATACTTCCATTTTATTAACTAGAAATATGCCACATGGCCACCCCTCTCTGCAAAGAAGTCTGGGAAAGCAAGCTTTTTTGGTGAGCATACTGTTGTTCAGGTCAAAACCAGGATTTTCCTGACAAGAAGAATTGTCAGCATAGACACTAGGTGGGAAAAAGAAGATATTTACTATACCTGCCTTCTAAGGGTTCGGCGAGGTCATACAGCACTTGCCTGGTCTATAGTAGGCAGTGCATTAAACAGTAGTTATGATTATTGTTAGTACTTATTACTCACCTAATGTAGCTTTGGAACTTAGCTTGTTGATAGAATAGGATCCTGTGTGTTGATATTGAAAGAAGTAGCATAGAAAAAAAAAACCCAGGCATTTAATTTATATGTATCATCTAGTTTAATCCTCATAATGAACCTATGAATTAGGTATTGTTTACCTCATTTTACAGATGAAGAAAGGCCAAAAAGTATTAAGTAGGTTGTATAAGGAACACTTTCCACTAGTTTGCCTTGAATGGGTTATAGGTTATGGAGACAGTGGTTCCCTCAGATCTTGGAGTGGGCAGGAGGGGACTGGGGCAGCGGAGCTTCTGGGCCCCGCATCTTCAGCGCTGGGCAGCCTCTTCTGGTTACTCTACAGTGAGCCTTGAAAGTATAATTTTATATATGTTCCATGATGTGGAAACTCTTAGGGTATATTTATTGCTCTATCAACAAATGGGGGCAGAACTTGAATTTGAACCGTAGCTTGTAGAACTTTAGAAGACTGTCTTCCTTCCAGGCTTCCTTTAGTTCACAGAATCAGTGAGGTAGTTAGGCTGAAATAGGAATTTAAAAATGCACCTTTGTTTAACACATAAGGTTTTATATTTCGTTTATGCTCATGTGCACCCCCCTTCTCTGTTTTCTTTTTTGTGGTACTAGGCATTAAATTCAGGGACATTCTACCTTTGAGCTATACCCCAGCCCCCTTTTTAAGTTTTTGTTTTGAAACAGGGTCTTGCTAGGTTGCTGAGTCTCGCTAAGTTGCTGAGGCTGTCCTCAAACCTGCGATCTTCCTGTCTTAGCCTCCCAAGTACTGAGATTACAGGTGTGCGCCACCACGCTCAGTTGTTTGTCTCTCTCTTAATAGACATAACAGTTTTCTTGCATTGTAATTTAACATAATTTGCTGCTCAGCTGTAGTCTGAATGGAAATTTACTTGGCCACTAGGTGTCTCCGTTTGGTTCTATCCTTTCTCTTGTGTCACACTTAAAAGGAACCTAAAGTAGATAAAGGAAGATTAGACAACAGGACATCTACATGAATGGGACATGTGCTCTGATGTCCAGTGCCTTTTTTGTTCTTTATTTCCCACTTCTCCTCTGCTCTTAGGCTAATGTTTAGGTAATAGATCGATTTTCTGGAACCTTAGATAAGTCTTTGATTATTTCTTTTTCATTTATATAACAGGGGAAGTGGGAGGGGTGAGAACTTTTGTGCTCATCTAGATATCTTTGATAATAAAATAATTGTAACATGTTTGCCAAGAATTCTAGGCACAATTTTTAATATAGTTTATTATCATGGGAATACTTGCATTACTAAGGCAGATAATGATTGCATTTATTAATATTAATTTCCCTGTTCTTTAATATAATAACACCATCGGTAATTTACATGTATTATTTCTTATAATCCTCATAGGAACCTGCATAGTTACCATTTTCCCCTGATTTTAGAGATGAGGAAATTGAAACTTAGAAAGCAGGGTTATTTTCCTTCAACTTGAATAGCTTTTGGTTGCTTCCATCCCCCCCCCCCATTTAGAAGTTTATTATAGTGATGGGGAGAGTTTGACTTAAGTCAATAGATTAAAAAAATTCCTATGGAATAATTCAGCAGAAAGTGCTTCTGAAAGCATGGCTCCGTTGAGAACAGACATCTGTTTTCTGCAGTTGTCTTACAGAAGCAAGCAGTGTGCTCTGGATGTGGGCTCCCTTCAGGAAGGCTACAGGCTCTTTGCAGAATTACAAATTGTGTACACTCAGGGATCACTTCCTTTCACTTGCCTACAAATGCAGCACCCATTATCATAGAAACTGCAGGGCATTTGACAGCTCGGGTTCAGACCTGGAGCTTCACAGAATGGATCATTCTTCTTATTCAATTAGAAGCACACTAAAAAGATTGGGAAGGCAGCTAGGCCCAGGGTTTTCTTTGACACCACTGGCTGATCTGTTCTCTTTACTGGAATTTAGATTCTGTATTAATTTTCAGATTCCTCCAATCATCTTAAGAAAAGAAATCAGCTCACACTAGGTTTTCTTTAGTCATGGATAATATAATTGCACTTATTTTGCATCTCTCCAGTTGACTTCCCAGTTGTGGTGGTGATTTTTGCAGACCATGGGAAAATGTATGACAAATGTGAGATGAGAGAGCGTTGTCAGGCAGGGAGCACTTTCCCTGGGAAGTCGGAGCACGCAGTGGGAGCAGTCCCCAGCACTAACAGGCACACCCATAAGATCTGCCTCCCACACTGTCACTTCTGCCTCTTTGTTCCCCTTCCCCACTCACTTTCTGCCAGTGATTTGTGACATATTTCGTAGCAGATCAAATGAGCCCCTGACACCTGATTGCCGAGTGCTTCTTGTTTACAGTTGCTTTCCAAGGACACCTAGACAAGATGGAAAGCTTAACGTGCAGTAATTAAATTTGCATCTGCTCACTGACAGGACTCAAAGGCATTTTCCTCTTCACATTTGAATCTCATTGTAGGGCTCCTACTGTCTTTGACCATACAGCATCTAAAAAAGGCAGGACGTGGACAGGTAAACAAACCTTGGTTCAGTCTGCTGCCTGTCATTAAATGATGAATATTAAATAAGATCGCTGGTAAGCCTTTCTTACTTGACTTCCTTCTCTTCACCTACTTGTTTAGCCAGCTTTATAACTGATTTTTAAATATAAGAATTGTGGCTTTGAGGTAATTTTTTTTATTTCAGTCTTTTTGAAGGAAAACAAATATTGTTGAACAATCTGGATTGGTTTAACACCCTTTGGATTGTACATTTCTCACAAATGCTAATGAATAATTCAGCAAAGCCAAACACAATCTGCTGGTGGTATCTAGTGTTATTCACACTTGCTAATGAATAATTCCCTTTGGCTTTTATAGGGCAGCTCTAAGGAGTGACTTCTGAGACTCAGATGGGTTATTATTGGGCTATTTGTCAGTGTCCTTGGGGCATTGTGAGCCAAAGCCCAACTTGGCTACCCACTCCACATACCTTCTCCAATTCTTCTGGGAAACATGCTGCTCTCTCCGTCCCAGCTTTTTAGCTCTCGAATGTTGCTATGAAAGAAACTGTAACGGGATTCAGTTCCATTATCATTTCATTGATTCAGCTCCTTCGTTGTTTTATTCAAATAAAGAAATGTTTATGGAGCACCTTATGAGATACAACACACAAAGCATGGCATTATGTGTACACAGAGGTAAGACAGACTTTATGTGAGTCTATAGGGAGGAGTAGGCTCTTGGTGGAGGATGCTCCGGGTCTTTTTGTCAGAATGATTAGTTACCATTTTGCCACCATGTTCCCAGATAGGTATCTCAGTGCATATTTGCTGTTGATGGTGTTAGGTAAGAGTTATATTGCTTTGGATAAGCCTAAATTTTGATTAATCTTAGAACCGCTTACAAGATAAGCCCTATAATGTGATTCCAGATATGACTGGGTGAGTAACCCTTGTTCATTTCTGTTGCACTGAAGTCAGGAATGTGCTATGACTTGACATTGTTAGTCTGGAGAGTCTCAGGATGGTGAGAATGTGGATTTATGTATGCCGGAGTGGTCTACATACCTTAGCAGCCATACTGCCTAATGTATAACTGACATTAGTGGGGCGCACTCAGCCTTGGCGAGGTTGTCTCCGGCACCCTGTATCTGCTTCAGCTTTTTCTGTTCAGTTCCTAGTTGTCTTCTTCTCTCTGATTGGAAGATTATCATGCTCAGCTTCCTTACAGTTAGGTGGGACTTGTGCTTAGTTCTAACCAGCGAGGTGGAAGTGAACGTGCTGGGCGTTATTTCCTGGTCAGCACGTTGAAGAGCTGGTTTGCCCCTGCGTGCTTTCCCTTTCCCTGCTGCACTCACCTGGAGGACCATCTCCAGATGGTGGGGTCTCCTTCAGACTGGGTTCAAGAATGAGTATGTGGAGTTGAGCCTACCTCTGCCCTCACTGACTGATACTGGAGAGGTAGCTTGAGCAAGAAAAAGACCCTCTGAAAAGCCAGGCTTGGTGGCGCATGCCTGTAATCCCAGTACTTTGGAGGCTGAGACAGGAGGATCTCAGATTTGTGGCCAGCTTCAGCAACTTAGTGAGGCCCTCCGCAACTTAGTGAGACCGGGTTTCAAAATAAAAAAAAAATAGGGCTGGGGTGTAGCTCAGAGGTAGAATGCCCCTGGATTCAATCCCCAGTACAAAAAAGAAAGATCCCCTGAGAGTTGGGGGTTTATTTCATGCCACAGTGTAGCCTAGACCATTGTTACTAATACAGAGGGATTAATGCTGAGAAAGCTGTGTTTATGTTAATTAGGGCCTATTATTCAACAAGATCTCAGCTAGCTTTGCAGAATACAATTCATTTTGTAAAAAAAAAATATGTTTTAGCCAAGTGTGGTGGTGCACGCCTATAATCCCAGTACTTGGGAGGCTGAGACAGGAGGATCACAGGTTCGAGGCCAGCCTTGACTACTTAGTGAGACCAGCAACTTAGCAAGACCCTGTTTCATACTGAAAAATAAGCCGGGCGTGGTGGTGCACACTTGTAATCCCAGTACTTTGGGAGGCGGAGACTGGAGGATCCAGGTTCGCAGCCAGCCTCAGCGCGCGCGCTCTCTCTCTTTCTCTCTCCTTAATGAGGCCCTCCGCAACTTCGTGAGACCCGGTTGCAAAATAAAGTATAAAAAATAGGGCCAGGGACGTAGCGCGGAGGTAGAACGCCCCTGCGTCCAATCCCCAGTACCGCAAAAAAAAAAAAAGAAAAATAAAAAGGGGTGGGTAGCCTGGGGGTAGAGCACCCCTGGGTTTAATCCCCAGTACCAAAAAATATATATATTTTGTGTTGTAAATTGACAAATTATAGTTGTATATAATTATGGGGCAAAAAGTAATGATATAATTTATGAACATAATGCAGAATAATTAAATCAAACTAATTAACATATTACCTCAGATACTTATTTTTTTGTGGTAAGAACATTTAAAATTTGCCCTCAGTAATTTTGAAATGGACAATGTATTATTATTTCCTGTATTCACCACAGTATACAATATATCTCAAAGCAAAACAACAGCAACAAAAATGCATTCCTCCTTTCTAGTTGAGGCTTTCGTGACTTTGATCATCATTTTCCCATTCCCAATAGTGGTGACCACTGTTCTTCTCTCTGCTTCTTTGAGTTCAATTGTTGTAGATTCCACGTATAAGTGAGAACATGAAGTGTTTGTCTTTCTGTGCCTTGCTTCTTTCACATAGCACGATGTTTTCCAATTCTATCCATATTGTTGCAAATGACATTTCTTTCTTCTCCAAGGCTGAATGGTATTCTACTGTGCGTATATATGTACCGCATTTTATTTATTCATCTTTTGAAGAACACTTAGGTGGACTCCATAATTAGGCTGTTGTGAATAGTGCTGCTCCTGAGCAAGGGGTGCAGATGTGTCTTTGAAATACTGATTTCACACCGTTTGAATGGATGATCAGAAGTAGAATTGCTAGATTGAATGGTAATTCTGTCCTTACTCTTTGAGGAACCTCCATATAGTTTTCCATAGTGGCTTTACTAATTTACATCCCCATCAACAGTGCACAAGCATTTCCTTTTCTCCATATTCTTGCCAACCCTTGTTATCTTTTGTCTTTTTGATAATAGCCATTCTGACAGTCGTGAGGTGATATGTCATTGTGATTTTAATTTGCATTCTCTAATGATTAGTGAGGTTAAACACTTTTTCCCATTTATCTATTGGTCATTTGTGTATCTCTTGAGAAATCTTTATGTTCATTGCCCATTTTTTAATTGAATTACTTTTTTTTTCCTCTGTAGTGTTGTCTGAGTTCCTTATATATTTTGGATCATAACTCCTTATCACATGTATGACTTACAAGTATTTTCTCCCAATCTGTAGGTTGTCTCTTCACTCTGTTAGTTGTTTCCTTTGTTAGAAGTTTTTATTTATTTATTTATTTATTTATTTATTTATTTATTTTTTATGGTGCTGGGGATCGAACCCAGGGGCGTTCTACCTCCGAGCTACACCCCCGGCCCTATTTTTTATACTTTATTTTGAAACCGCGTCTCGCAAAGTTGCGGAAGGCCTCACTAAGTCGCTGAGGCTGGTGGCGAACCCGTATCCTCTGGTCTCTGCCTCCCAAGTACTGGGATTACAAGCGTGCACCACCACGCCCAGCTAGAAGTTTTTATTTTTATGTAATCCCATTTGTCCAATTTTGTTTGCATTTGTTGCCTGTGCTTTTGAGATCAAATCTAAAAAATCACTGTCCAGACCAATATTATATGGTTTCTACTTGTGTTTTCTTCTAGTAGTTTTATAGTTTCAGCTCTACTGTTTAAGTCTTCAGTCCATTTTGAGTAGATTTTTGTATATCATGTGAGATAAGGGTCTGGCTTTATTCTCTTGCCTATGAATATCTAGTTTTTCAACACCATTTATTGAAGAGACTGTCACTTATCTTTTTCCCAGTGTGTATGCTTGGCACCTTTGTTGAAACTCAATTGACAGTACATGCATGGGTTCATTTCTGAACTCTCTATTCTATCCCATTGGTTAACAAGTCCGTTTTTAATGGTACCATGCTATTTTGATAACTGCCACCTTGTAGTATAGTTTGAAATTGGGGAGTGTGCTGCTTCTACCTTTGTCCTTTTGCTGATGATTGCCTTGGCTATTCAGAGTTTTTTGTGGTTCCACATGAATTTTAGGATTATTTTTTCTATTTCTATGAAAGATGATACTGGAATTTTGGTGGGATTGCACTAGATTACTTTAGATAGATAGTGTGAATAGTTTAATAATAGTTATTCTTGGAACCCATGAACCTAAGATATCTTTCCATTTATTCGTGTCTTCAATTTCTTTAATTAATTTTTTATAGTTTTCATTGTATAGATCTTTTTACCTCCGTGGTTAAATTTGTTCCCTAGTATTTTATTTTTTGTAGCTATTATAAATGGCATTATTCTCTTTTTTGGTAGATAATATTGTTAGCATGTAGAAATGCTACTAATTTTGTGTGTTGATTTTATATCATACAACTTTATTGTTTCCGTTTATTAATTCTAACAGGGTTTTTGATGGAATCCTTATGGTTTTCTTTGTATAAAATCATATTATCAGGAAAAGCTACCATTTCACTTCTTTCTTTCCTTTTGGATGCCATTTATTTATTTATTTATTTATTTATTTATTTATTTTTTTCTCTGTCGGATTGCTCTGGCTAGGGCTTCCAATACTGTGTTGAATAGAAGCGGCATGATTGGGCATCTCTGTCTTGGTCTGGATCTTAGAGGTCAGAATTTCAGATTTTCATTGAGTATAATACTAGTTGTGGGCTTATTATATATGGCCTTTGTAGAGTTGGGGTATATTCCTTCTATACCTGTATAATCCAGGTGGTCACCTCATTAGATGCAGAAAAAGTATTGAACAAAATTTCAGCATCATCGAGGTTTTTATCCTTAATGCAGAATGTAGTTTCTATTGGGAATTGAAGGGACAGAAAAAGTTTATCTCATCAATTACCAAGGAATCTGTGGGAGGAATCCCACTGTTGTAAACAGTCATGGAAATAAAAGAATAATTAGTAAACAGAGACACAGTTGAGTTGAGGTCATCGTAACTAATATTAATGAATTTAAAATTGTATCCAGCATGCTTAGTTGGTAGGATCATGAACCTGCAATTTTTCTCTTTGCTTATAGCTTATATGAGGGTCTATCTAGCCCTTGTGATAAGCTAAGAATGGTTTTTACATTTTAAAACATTGTAAAGAAAAAAGAAGAACATTTAATAGGGGAAATATGTGACCCACAAAGCCTAAACTGTTTTCTGACACTTTTTAGAAAACGTTTGCTGACTCTGCGTTTATACCCTTAAAAGCTCTGTAAACTATTATCAAAATGTACAACACTTACCAAAATGTGAGTTTTTACAGAATTGAGAATTCAAAGGTTTTATTAGTCTTTGTACTTTTGGTGCATGACAACATAGTAAGAGTTTGGAAAAAGTTACTTAATGAATTGCACACAGGACATGGGAGATATGAAAGCTATTTCAGAGGATAACTGAGAAGAAAGCATGAAAGGTCATAGATCTGAAGGAACAGAACTTTGCTTCTTCTCTTCTCCTGGGTGGTGACAGTTCTGAATTTGTTTAAACCTTATAAGTATGGGCATTTATTTAATCTTCATTTTTTCTTTTAAATTAATGTCATATTTTGGAAGGATTTAAAGATAGGAACTTTGGCATCAAAGTATTGTCAGATCTTCTTGCTAATCTGTTAGGTGTTGATATTTTTGTTTTCTCTTTCCCCTAGCAACATCTTTTTGATAACTTATGCAAGTTTCTCTCTGTTCACTCATTTATTTGCTCAATCAAAGGTATATACACAAGAGAACTGAAAACATATGTTTACACCAAAACTTACACAAACTCTTATAGCAGAATTATTCATTATAGCTGAAAAAGTAGAAACAAGCCCAAATGTTCATCAACTGATGAGTGGGTAACGAAAACATGGTGTATTTATATAATGGAATATTATTCTGTAATAAAAATGATTACAGTATTAACATATCCTACAACATGAATAAATGTTGAAGACATTGTGGTAAGTCCAAGCCAAGCACAAAAGACTACGTTTTATATGATTCCACTTACATAAAATGTCCATAACAGGCAAATCTATGAAGATGCAATTAGGTGAGTGATTGCCTAGGGCTGGGAAGGGTGGGGTGGGAATCAGGACTGAGTGCTGATAGGTGTAGAGTTTTTTGGGGGGAGGAGGAGTTGATAACAGTTCTAAACTTCATGTTAATCGTTGCACAACTGTTTTGAATATACTAAAAGCTATTAAGTTGTACACTTTAACTGGGCGAATTTTATGTTATATGAAATATATCTTAAAGATAGTTACAAAAATAATTATATTGCTCATTTTCCAGTGATGCTACTGATTATACACCTTCTTACTCAACAAACAGCCAGAATTTGAATCTCTGGCACAGTATTTTACCTTTTTGAACTAAGATCTTCTAAAACCAAAACTGATTTATAGTCAGATCCCCTTTGACTCACCTTTTATGCTTACATAAATTTATTCTACCTTGTGTACTGGCACATGTGCACAGATGTGTAAGAATATTCATTGTAGTGCTATTTGTAGTGGCAAAGTTTTTTTTTTTTTAGCAGTACTGGGGATTGAACCCAGGGGCATTCTACCTCCGAGCTACACCCCCAGCCCTATTTTTTTATTCTTTGTTTTGAAACAGGGTCTCACTAAGTTGCGGAGGGCCTCACTAAGTAGCTGAGGCTGGCTGCGAACCTGTGATCCTCCTGTCTCAGCCTCCCAAGTACTGGGATTACAAGCATGCACCACCACGCCCGGCTTGTAGTGGCAAAGTTTAGTTAAACAACCTAAACATTCATTAGTAGGGTACACGTTAAATAAGTTAAGGAAGATGGAGCCAGTGAACATAGAAAAATCTTCAAGATTTTTAATTTAAAAAGCAAAGTAGAAGCCGGGGATGGTGGCACATGCCTGAAATCCCAGTATTTGGGAGGCTGAGACAGCAGGATCGCAGGTTTGAGGACAGACTTAGCAACCTAGTGAGACCCTGTTTCAAAACAAAAAATAAAAGGGGCTGGAGGTGTAGCTCAGAGGTAGAATCCCCAGTTCCACCACCGCCATCACCACCACCACCAAAAAAAAAAGGAAAACAAATAAAAGCAAACTAGAACACTGTTTCACTATTTGTGTAAATGCTTGCATATTAGTAGAATATGCTAGAAAGATTCAATAGAAAGATTCCCCTCTTTGAGAGGGGAAATTTGAGTGGATTGAGTAATAGAAGAGGGACAACTTTTCTCAGGGTTTAACTTTTTTTCTTTTTATGCATCTTTTCATAGCAGAATTATTTATAATAGCCAAAATGTGGAAATAACACAAAGGCCCATTAGATGATGAACAGATAAACAAACTGTGGTATATCTATACATTCATGTAAGCAGAGTCAAAGGAGATTTGAATCTAAATCAGTTTTGTTTTGAAGAAATCTTAATTCAAGTAGGTGCTGTTCAAATACTACCTTAAATTTCTTTTTAAAGTTGGTTTCTAGACTGTAGTTCAGCAAGCATCTTGCATTTGTTTGTGCATACCCCTTTTCAATCCATGTGGAATAATTTGTTTTAGGACTCATCCCACTTCACCCTTCCCCAACCACTAATGGTGCAGCAATTATGTGGTTCCACAGTAATTTTAACACTGTCTTCTGACCCAGCTGTGTGGTAGCAGTGTATCTGCAGGGCAGGAATGTGGCTTGCAAGGAGCATTATCAAACTGCCCACAATTATTTTAATGTCTCCTGTGAAATGATAAATGAAGTTTATAGTTAAAATAAAAGCAAACCCATTCCCCCCAAGGTATAAAGAGTGTGCAAGTAAAATCCACATACTCAGATGTGACTGCCATTTTTTCTTTTTTAAAGAATCCTTCAATGAAGACTTTTTCTTCTTATTTTTTAAACCAGGGATATTTTCAATGTGGGTATTTATTTGATCCAGCCCAATAAAAGTGAATAATACATGAAAATCTCATGAGTTGTAGCTGCTTCTCTAGGAACTTACATGTTTTACTATTGGTCTAATTGAAAAAATTCTTCCATGTTTTGCCTCTGTGTTGCTTGCTTTACAAACACTAACTTCGTGTAATTTATGAAACATTTTCTGGGATTTTTCCTCGTCTTAGGAGGACCCATAATTGGGCTGTAACTCCTGCTTTTTATTGTTTGGTGCCACTTTTGGTGTGGGTCCTTTCGTGTTCATGTCAGTCCCCCATCCTGCCAGCACATTCACTTGGTGAGACTGCCCCTGGAGCGGTGAGTGTGGGTGTTGGCAGTATTTAACATGGTGCCCACTACTATCATTTAGACACCATTTCCTCACCTGGGGAAGTGTGGGACTGTGGAAGCAGCTCCTGTCTCCCTATATCTGAAGCTTTCGTCTCTCACATGAAGCTAGGATTTCCATGCTATCTTTCCAACTGCGGGAGATCTAGCTGCTTCCGGGGATGGCGTTTTCTCTTAAAAGCTCTCCCCCTTTCTTGGCGTCCCTACTGTTCACAGCCTGCAGACCCACAGCCAGAGGCTGCTCCTGCCACAGTTCCGGGTTTTGTATTCTATGGCATCTGGCTTTACGCAACTGACGCCTTTGTTTAAGTTTTATATCTTGTGTGTGTCTTTAAAGACCAAGGTTTGGAGGTATCTTGTTATAATCCCCTGCAGCTAGGACCTACTTATGAATTTTATAAGTTCAAATGTATTCTTGTGATTACTATTAAGTGATATAAACCCATTCATTCGACCTGTTAAAGCTGTGCAATATCATATGGTATTTTTCAGCCAGACCTCCCATAGTACACCTGTTCATTGACTTCTTCAAGATTCCACAGCAACGTAGTTACAGAGCTGGATCTGTAATCTAGGGACCCAGGTCCAGAGCTTTTCCCTAAACTGACTGGCTGTAAGCTCAACGAGGTCTTGACTTTAAGGGAAATGAATGGTGAATCCGGAGATGCTGCACAGCTGGGTAAGCTATACTCCAGTAAATACATCAGCAGTGAAATACTTTGGAAAGAAGTAATGCTGAGGTATTTAAACTTTTTTTTACTTTCATCGTGGTCAAAGGAAGTAATACATCTTCCTTTACTATATTTCTGACCCCAACCTAATGATAGTAGGACAGTATAGCTGGTGCTGATTCTTCCTCTTGATGTCAACGTATGCCAAGACAGACAGCGCAGGGCAGACGAGGACCTTGTGCTGGAACCACTGTCCAGACACCGTGCTTTCAGATGCTGTAGGCGAGCACAAGCCCTGTCCCTCCTAGGTGAAAGGGCTGACCCGTTACTATTCCTAGTTGTGTGGACAACATGTGTTAGAAGAAGTAATTATTTTTAGCCGACTGACGATGACCAAGATTAATAGCTCTTGAAAGGGCTATAATGAAAGGCTGCCCCAACTGGCTTCTACATTTTTCTTTATTTATCCTGCTCTCATCCCTGTCACCTTTGGGCATCAGCCAAATGTCATTTATGTGAGATTTGCCCCTTGGATGTGAAAGGCCACTCTTTCTTAATGATGGGAGGTGATTGGGCTGCTGGGCCGAGGAACTCGGGCAGTTGATGTGACCCAGAGGAGAGTCCCTTCAGGTCTGTGGGAGTCACAGGAACAGAACACTCGTTCCAGAGGGAGGAAGAGCATGAGGGTATTCCTCTGGCTAATGCAGGTGGCCGAGGTGACTTGAGGTGTAACAGGGAGTAGAGCAAGGGCTCCATTGTCCAGCCCATGTATTTTAGTGGCTCTTCTGTTGGGGGCACTTGAACGTTTCTTTATTCAAAGAGGGTATTTTGACTAAAATGGTCAACTATTTCTAGCTTTATTAAACTTGGAAATATTCTTGTGGTAGACTGTAAGTTCACCCCAAATCCCGCCTCGCTTCTTTCTGTCAGGGATTTGTAGGGCACATAGTTACCCAAAATGCAGCTTCCATTTCCCATTCGCACCTGCAGCTACTGTGGCCATGTGACTGAGGCAGAGGATGTACCCTATGGTAGATTCTGGGGAGTTTCCTTAAGAGAAAGCTGTTGGTACCTTTTGCCCTTTTCTTCATAGGCCTCTTGTCCTGCTGCTTGGAATGTAAATTCTGCATTTGGATCTTGAAATTGAGGATGGATCCTTAGAATGGTGAGCTAGACAGGGCTTCAGTCTCTAAGGATTTCATGAGAACCATCATACCAGCCGGGTTAGGCCATTACTATTTTGCATTTCGACTCACTTTTAGGCATTCCTAAACCTAGACGATATACTATTTCTAAACGTTGCACAAGAGGAAAATAAATCCCAAACCCTTTGATTTTCTCGTCCCATCCTAAATATTAGTATCAGAATTTAAACAGATTCCTCTCCTCTGTTTTCAGCTCCTACAATCAAGACAACTTACACAAAAGATAATTGAGCAATTTATTTAAGAACTAAAGACATGAGAGGTATATTAGTACGAGAGACATATGAGAGAGGGATTAGGAAGAAGGCTAGAATAGAAAATGACACATTGAGGTAAACGATAGCCAGGACCGGTCTTAATGGCCTCTGTAGTAGGTCCGTGAGGCCTTGCCACTCTCCAGTGGTGGCAGCAATAGCTTCTTTTCTTAGATTATTAGAGGGCCCCAGGGATTCAACTTCATCTGCTTTCTTAAGGCCTCGGGGAGCTTTTTTAAATTTCAGGTTTCAAATGTCAAGTCTATTCAGTGCTTGCAGGTCCTTTGCATGATGCTGCTGTTTCTGTTTTGTCTGACCATCTTTGCATGAGGCATCTTTCCTCTAATGTTATCTGTATTAGATGATACACACTGTATTAGCTAGAGTGGGTTGCAAATTATTTTTAATCCAAATTATTTGGCATCTCTTTTAAAAGAGATGCTGAGGTTTGTAATTATTTTTTATGATTTTTAAAAAACTTTTGAAAAAGAAAAGCAACTGTTTGGTTCACTGTTCTCATTAACATTTATAAAGTGAACCAAGAGAGGTATTCTGTGCAGTGTTTTTCTTTGCTGTTTCTTGCCTTTTAATTTGAAGAATAGCAGGATCTTGTCTTTTGTTCACACCAGTAAACGTCCATTCAGCTGGAAAAAGAACAGTGTGCTCTTTGTGTACTCAGAGCATTTGAATGCTTTTGGTCACACACTAGTTGCTGTTTAACTACGATAAAATTGTGACCAAAGGAGATGAACATTTAAAGGATAAGTGACAGGCTGTTAATCTGAGAGCGAGTTGTGTAGCACTGTTGTTCTTAGCTAACAGGTATGCAGCCAGGAGTCATGGAGATGGCTTTTATGTCTGAAACTGAGTGAAGTCTGTGTTTCCAACCAGTTAAAAGATGTCATCGCTGGACATTGTAAAAAAGTTACATTTTAAAATTGATAAATAAAAGTTGGATATATTTATGGTGTATAACATGATGTTTGCAGCATGTGTTTATTATAGAATGACTAAAATCAAGTTAATGAACATATGCATTACTTTACATACTTATCATATTTTTTGGTGGGGACACGTAACAATCTACTCTCCTAGCAACTTTCAAGTATACCCATATTGTACAATAGATCTCTGAAGTGTCACTGGATATTTTTAATGGCTGACCATCTTATGTTTTAAAAAATCATTTGAACAGCTGGGCGTGGCGGCGCACGCTTGTAATCCCAGTACTTTGGGAGGCGGAGACCGGAGGATCCAGGTTTGCAGCCAGCCTCAGCGCTCTCTCTCTCTCTCTCTCTACCTAGTGAGGCCCTCTGCAACTTCGTGAGACCTGGTTTCAAAATAAAGTATAAAAAATAGGGCCGGCGGTGTAGCGCAGAGGTAGAACGCCCCTGCGTTCAATCCCCGGTACCACAAAAAAAAAAAATCATTTGAATATATTTAAATTGTCTGTGAAATTAATAGAAATTTACTTGATGGCCTTGCTAAGCTTTGTTTTGTGTGTGGTGATTATATACATATATGAACATGTGTATATATAATGTGCTTGTGTGTATATAAAATATCCAAGTATATTATCCAAGAAAAGAGCTCTTGAGACTTTTATAAGTCCATAAATTCAAAACTTGATCCATCTTTAATCCTTTAAAACCTTATGATTTGCCTGCCCTTTGGTGGGGGAAAAGCATTTTTGAGAATTTCCTTTCCCTGTAGGAATGTAAAGACAAACCCCAGTTCCTTTTTCTCTCTCCCTCTTTTTTGCTCTCCCTCCTCTTTCATCTTATAAGGCTGAAATTTGGCATATGACCTTATTTTAAGAAGGGATGGTTGGGGTGAAGGTACTTAGGGTGCTATGTATTTTTGGGGGGTATGAAACGTGCAAGCAGACACAGTGCTGGGGTGTGTTTTGCTTTATGTGACTGTTCCATTCAGACTTTTCTCAGTATAACACAAAATAAAATTAATCAAGATATATTTTACAAACGTGTTTTCCTTTTATGGTCACATCTCATTATATAACTGTACTCTTAAACTTTTTGTGCCTATCACATAGATGTGAGATGATTAATAAAAACTGACATTCTGCCCCAGTTTAGGGCAGCCGTAGGAACTGGAGGTGCCAGTGGTAAAATAATAAATACATCTGCTCCTAGAGGGACTCACATTGTGGGCCCAATGTTTTCAGATAATTCTGAATTTTCAAAATAAGCTGAAAATGTGAATTTTCCTTTTAAAAGCCCCTGTATTTTTAAGAGCTATCTACTGATTGAAATTTAAAACTATTATGGTTCAAATATACCATATCTATAGGCTGGAAGGGATGGAAGGACTGCATTTTGTGACCTCAGTTTTTTGGAGAGGTTTTGTAACCCCTGTGCCCAAGAGAAGGAATTGTTGGGATTCCTTTCAGGAAACCTGCTCAGTCCAATGGAAAATATATAGGATATATTTTGGGATACCTGAAGAGAAGACCAGGTTTCCATCAGATCGCCCTATTGTGAGGCCCAAAAGTTGGTGAACTGAACTTCTGCACATTCAGCTTCTGATCTGTGCTATTACCTCACTTGAAACTATGGACTGATACGCAAGGCTCGTCAAATATAGAAGAATGCCTCCAACAAATGACAATTAGAGAAGATAGTACATGCGTGAAACAGGAATAAGATACTAAGAAGAACATTCACACTGTTAATTTTTTTGGTTGTGATAGTGTATTCTGGTATTTAAATATATATTTAAATATATGTATTTAAATATATATATATATATATATATATATATTTAAATGTCCTGATATCTTAGAGATTTATACCAAAGGATTTCAATTGAAATATGATATCTGGGGCTTTGCTTTGAAATCCAGAAAATGGTAGGGTGAGGAAGAATAGGTGGAAAATGTTGATAATCGCTGCAACTGTGTAATCCGTACCTGGGAGTTATTACACAATTCTCTCTACTTTTGTGTGTTTTAAATTTTACATTATAAAATGTTTAAAAAGAGAACATTTGGAGAGCAACAACGTCCTCTTGAAAATTAAAAATAAAAATTTCAATAGAAATATTGGAAATAAAATTGAAGATATTTTCCCAGAAAATGGAGGGGTGATAAAACAATTGAAAATAAGAGAGAAAAGAAGATCTGACGGTAGAAGATCAGTCCAGGGGGTCCAATATTTCAGTCAAGGAGTTATAGAAGAAGAGCCAAAATATCAGCAGGGAAGAAATTAACAAAGATATGATACAAAGCAATTCCTTGACCTAAAAAGACATGAATTTCCTGCCAGGAGGATTGCAGGTTTGAAGCCAGGGCACAGTAACTTAGCAAGACCCTGTTTCAAAATCAAACATAAAAAGGGTGGGGTGTGTAGCTCAGTGTAGCTGGGTTCAATCCCCAGTACCATGGTGTGTGTGTGTGTGTGTGTGTCGGGGGGGAGACATGCATTTCCAGATCAAAAGGCTCACTGAATGCTCAGCAGAAAGGATGAAAAATGACCCCACTGTACTGGTACTTCCTCATGAATTTCAGAACCCCAGAGCAAAAGAGAAAAGGTCCTAAGAATTGTCATGCAGCTCTCACTCCTGCCCTCCGCTGGGCTGGGCATTGTGGTGTCCAGGGCCTCCCTGGGCCAGCTGCTCCAGACAGTTCAACCTGTGTTTTGCTTGGCCAAGTATGTGATGATGGTGGCCAGGCTCTTGGGCTGGAGAGAAGGGTTCTGAGGTGTAACCTTTGCTCATAGACTTCTAGCCAGTCTTCTCTTTCAGCTCTA
The DNA here is from genome assembly GCA_004027185.1 of Glis glis. Lineage (NCBI taxonomy): Eukaryota > Metazoa > Chordata > Mammalia > Rodentia > Gliridae > Glis > Glis glis. Next base: position 4,593 of record PVJS01014685.1, on the reverse strand, counting down.
CTTGTAAAATGCCTTGCCTCTGGGAGTACCTGGATCTTTCTGGAGATGGTGGCATGAACGGCTCCCTTCTTACTGGTCTTCCCCTTTTCTCCCTCAATGTCTCCCCTGCCATTTAGACCACTTCTGCTCTTTTATATTAGATACCATTCCCTTTGCATCTTAACAAATATGGAGCGGAGCTGCATCGCTCATCTGCTGTTATCTTCACGTCAGATTCTCTTCATCTTTGAAGATTTGTTGTTGTTGTTTTAGTTTCTTTATGGGCATTTCAGTCAGGCTTTAGGAAGAAGTCATGGCATGTTTTGAATTCACCGTGTTTCAGTGGAAGTTTGTTATGTTAATCATTAATTTTGTCTCATTTGAAAGTCAAATTAAAGTAAGAAAACTATTTTTTTTTTGGTACTGGGGATTGAACCCAGGGGCCTTCTACCTCAAGCTATCCCTCCAGCCTTATTTTATTTTTATTTTGAAACAGGATCCTGCTAAATTGCAGAGGCTGGCCTGGAACCTGTGATCCTCCTGTCTTAGCCTCCCAAGTACTGGGACTACAGGCATGCACCACCACATCTGGCTTGAGAAAACAATTTAATATACAGAAAATCATTTCCTTCTAAAGTCTTCCTTGCCTACTGTCAGTCATATGGTTTGTTTTTACCTTCTGTGAAATATTGTGGCCCCTGAAAACTCCTGTTCAATTTGGCACTGAATTCTGTGCTGTTTTGGGTCTTACTCTAAGCACTTGATTTTTGCTTTGTCACCCAACTAGGTTATGAAACCTCTGTGAACATGGGGTATCCCCTATGACTTCTGATGGAACTGAGTTCAAGAAATACTTTTATATCAAAACTTTATTACTCAAATTTTGATTTTGTTTTCATATGTGTTATGTGTGGTTCTATTTCAGTGCCTTCTTAACATTGCTCAGAGATCAATAGGAGGGAATAAGTATAATGAGTAGACTTTGGGGGAAAATGTGGATAAGTTTAAAAATGTCATTGGTTGCTGGGCATGGTGGCACAGGCCTGTAATCACAGTACTTGGGAGGCTGAGATAGGAGGTTCGAGGCCAACCTCAGCAATTTAGCAAGGCCCTCAGCAACTAGCAAGACCCTGTTTTAAAATAAAAATAAAATAGGACTGGGGGTGTAGCTGGAGGTAGAATGCCCCTGAGTTCAATCCCCAGCACCAAAAAAAAAAAAAAAAAAGAGAGAGTCATCATTCTTCAGATTTAGAAGTATTTTACTGAAATTGTGAATTTTGTATTATATTTAGAAAGAGGAGAAATGGGGACCTGACTAGTCATTATCCTGAGAAAGGGGAAGTCTGGGACTTGAATTGTGATTTTGGACTTCTCTAGGTACCTATTTCACAGTGGGGTTGCCTAATGACTTACCTGTAAACAGGCACTCCTGTTTATTTTAAAGCTCTTGCCTTTTAGCACAGCATAGCTTCAGTTGTTCAGAGTATGCCTCTCTTATGTAAATAACAATGCTGTCATTTTCTCTAAAGTCACCTTTTTATTAAAGAAACTCTTTAATAGTTCCACATATTCTGTAGTTATGCATTTCTGTGAGTGCTTACCGACCCCAGCACAGTGTTTAATAAATTATTGAACTTTGAAGAACCTTTGAGAAGCAAGGGCTTTATGTGACTGAGCAGCAGACATGAAAAAACGCTATCCTCTAGAGTATCTAACAGACAGAAATAGAGGCTTGATCAGACAATATAAGCACCGAGTGAATGATGGTAATACCATGAAATATTTACACCCCTGGAGCATGCTAGGGTGGGGAGGAGAGTGTGTGGGTTTTTATCGTTTTGAGCTGAACCTGACGCCATACAACTCACCATTCTATGATCTTAAAAGCAAGAGAGAGAGAGAAAGAGTGAGCAAGAGAAAGAGTGAGAAAGAAAGGAATAAAGGAAACAGAAAATAAGGAAGGGAAAGAAGAATATTGATTTGGTGATATTTTGTTGTTTGCAGTATCTCATCACAAAAGCAAGGCTCCTTTTGTAGACAGTAACCTTGCCAAGAGTCAAGTTCTAATTAGTCCTTAACAAGAGACTATGTATCAAGTATCAGAAATGGTTTCTTTCTGCTACAAGTTTTAAGTCTTGATTTAATCATCTCATGATGTAATATGCCTTAAAAGCTGTCATTTTATTATCTGTAAGAACAGAAAGTTGAATAGCAAACAAGTGAACAGCCTAATATGATCTTACTTTCAAACAGAATAGACAATTCCTTTATTTTTTCATGGAATGCTATTTTAAATTGGCTTCTGATAAATTTCTTTAATAATGATCCACAGAGAAAATTAGCATTAACAGAAGTATCTGGATCACTTAGGAAAGGTTTGGAACCTATTTATTCAAGCTAACTTATTTAGATAGTGTCTGATTTTTTCCAGTATAGAAAAGGACTAAAACAAGCAGGCCAGACCAGTTCATTTTGACCCTCTGCCCAGTATTTTGTTTGTAAATTTTTTTCATAGTGATGAACATTGTGTGTGTGTGTGTGTGTGTGTGAGAGAGAGAGAGAGACACACACACACACACACACACACACACACACACACACACACATGGGGGACTGAACTCAGGGGCATTTTACCTCCGAGCTTCTCCCCCAGCCCTTTTTTATTTTTTGTTTTGCAGCAGGGTCTCTCTAGGTTGCCGAGAGTCTTGCTACATTGTTGGGGCTGTCCTGTGATCAGCCTCCTAAATACTGGGGATTATAGGTACGTGCCACCATGCCCTGTCAATGATGAACTTTTTAAGATTTCATGAGGTTGTGCAAAATTATTACAGTTATTATTGATGAATAAAGGTTGACAAATAATTTTCTTTATGGAATTCAATTTTACTCATGATTTAATCTTAAAAACCCACAGATGTGTTTGGGAGGTGTTTTAACATAGTGTTTCTGTTTTTTTTGCGTTTTGGTTGTGGAAGAAAGAATTGAATCTTGTATTAATAAGGAAGCTCAGACTGACCATAGGCATTGGCCTTTTAAGAGAATCATCTTGGCTTCATGGGCTTTGGTCTCTGAGCACCCTGAACGTTTGATATACTTTATGCTAAACTAGGTCCTTTGTCCCTATGATCACATTGACCTAAGTTGGCAAGTTTCTGTCACTTGCCAAGTTAAGATAGTAATGTTGGAAGGGAAACTTTAATGAGACTGTCTTTTTTCTACTGTAAGATTTTGTCAATAGAATTTAAGTATGGGAACTGTTAAATGGCTTTGCTTTGTGTGTGTGTGTGTGTGGGGAGTTACTGAGGATTGATCCCAAGGGCACCTGCATTCAATCCCCAGCCCTTTTTATTTTTTTTCTTTTTGTGTGTGTGTGATACTGGGATTGAACCCAGAGGCCTTCTACCTTTGAGCTACACCCCCAGTCCAATTTTATTTCTCATTTGGAAACAGGGTCTTGCTGGGTTGCTGAGGGCCTCGCTTCAACCTGCGATCCTCCTGTCTCAGCCTCCCAACTACAGGGATTACAGGCGTACACCACCATGCCCAGTGTTTGTTTTATTTTTTGAAACAGGATCTTGCTAAGTTACCATGCTCTGGCCTTGAAGCTGTGATCTTACAGGTGTGCACCACCATACCCAGCAGCTTTGCTATATATATATATATTTTAGTAGTGGGGATTGAACCCAAGGGCATTTTATCTCCAAGCTATATCCCCGGCCCTTTTAATTTTTTATTTTGAAAAGGGTCTCACTAAGTTGCTGAGGGTCTTGCTAAATTGCTGAGGCTGGCCCCAGACCTGCGATCCTTCTGTTTCAACATCCCAAGTACTGGGATTACAGGTGTGCCCCATCAGGCCTAGCTATGGCTTTGCTATTTTAATACAAGAAGGCATTGCATACTAAGAAGTTTATAGTTTATGGCCCAGTATCAGTGCAGTGTGATGCAGAGCTATTTGTGAAAGGATGTATCACATTGAAATAGCTCAAGCAAGGTATTCTCTGTGTGTTTATTATATTTGTTGTTAAGATGACGCCCTGTAAAGAACTGGGATCTGAAAGTCTGAATGCTGTAGATTTCAGCTCATCTTTGCCACTTGTTTGGTTTCTGGCAAGTCAATTTTCTTATCTAAAAGTGAGGCTGACAATCATGTACTTCTCAGTTTGTGAACGCTTGTCCGCATTCAGCACAGTACCCAGTGTGGGGGAGGCAGGCACTCAGGAAACATTAGCTCTTCCTCTTCCTCTTCAGCTCAACCAAACAGGCTTCATCTAGGAAGTGAGACTTTTAGAAACCCTTGATTGATGGAGGGGCCTGTGAACCAGAGGAAGGGCCCTTGAGGCCTGGGACAATCACGTGAGAAGGTGAGAGGTGGGCCGTGTGTGTTGTTGGAGGGCAGGGGGTGTGAATGGGACAGATAGAGAAAGGGTGGGCTGAATTCACTGACCGAAGGCAGATGTAGTCTTGGTGACTTGAGACATCCTCTGAACTTCCACTCTCAATATTTGCTTCTTAAAACTGAAGTTGAGTACACCTGAAAAGTTGTGAATTTATTTCTTCCTGACTGACCTGACCTCTTCTTTTACTCTCTCTTTTTTTTTTTTTTTTTTTTTTTTT
>PVJS01014684.1:0-40002 GCA_004027185.1 Glis glis | reverse complement strand
GGAGGGCCTCACTAAGTAGAGAGAGAGAGAGACAGGGAGAGAGAGAGAAAGAGAGCTGAGGCTGGCCATGAACCCGGATCCTCTGTTCTCCGCCTCCCAAAGTACTGAGATTATAAGCGTGCGCCACCATGCCCGGCGTCATCAACAACAACTTGACCTGCCACCTGGTAACAGATTTGCCACGTCATACATCTAGTGGTGAGGGTGTACATATCAGACTTTATATTCCCCTTACACATTGGTAAGTGGCTTTATTTCTCATGTAAATATTACCATTTATCTTTTCTGTTTAGATATGTGCCTCTTGTTAAGCACTCGACAGGGATAGGACATTGGAAACCTCCTTGTATTTATTCTAAAAATGGGTTGGTCAATGTTTTAATGCTTTATGTATTTCAAATGTCTCCACTCATCAATCACACTAATGTCTCTCCTTTCTAAATATTTCCTTTCTATCTCACTACTTATTCATAATGTAGGAAGCAGTAGATTTAGACTATCTCTTTATATTTCACTGACTTGTATTATTTGACCTTTTTTTTCCTAACACACATAGGATTTAAAAAGGAGGAAGACAGCTATTGGCTGAATACTATGTCTAAGAATTTTAATGCTTTCAAGAATAATTATAGAAAAAACTAGAAACAGAATTTTTCTTTTAGAAAAAGAATTTGAACATTAAAATCTGTTTCCCACTTTCCCTAACAGCAAAGGGAAAAAGTTAGATTAATTTACTTTAGTCTTGCTTTACATAATCTGGGTGTCAAGAGGAAATGGTGGAAGGATTCCACCCTGAATGAGAAACAGCAATCTTAACACTCACTTCTGGACTGAATTGAGTACTTATAGCAGATAATCAGTCTCTGAGATAAAGAGATTCCTACACAAGATATATGATCTTACTTCCTTCTAAGGCATCTTGCTTAACTTCCCATAAAGGCAAAAATCTCAGTTGTAAACAATTTTATTGTATAATATCTGTGGCATCCAATGAAGGCATATCTATGTGCATTTCTCTGTGTGTGTGTGTGTGTGTGTGTGTGTGTGTGTGTGTGTTGTACTGGATTGTACCCAGGGACATTCTACCTCTGAGATACACTCCCAGTCCTATTTTATTATTTTATTTTGAAGCAGGGTTGCATTAAGTTGCAGAGGGCCTCATTAAGTGGCTGAGGCTGGCCACGAACCTGTGATCCTCTTTTCTCAGCCTCCCAAGTACTGGGATTACAAGCATGCACCACCACGTCCAGCTATCTATGTGTATTCTATATTTTAATTCTTAAAGAAATGTGCAATGTGTGCATGTATGATGTTCATACCCTGACATATATCAAAATGTATAATTACAAGGCACCAATAAATGAACATAAAAAAAGAAATCTAAGTGTTTTATTTGCAGCTGATTGTCAAGTTTACATAGAACTAAGAAAATTTTACAGTAATAAAAATACAAAAATATTTACGATTACAAAGAAGAAAGAAGTAATCTCTGTGCTTGCATTCCTCATCTATTAAAAACAGGGAGAGTATTGGCTAGATTGAACTTTCTGCTTAGCAAATGAGATAACAGATATAAAAAATGTACATCACACTGCCTAAATGTTAGGAGACATCAATATTTGATTAAAGAAGAAATAAAAACATGCATGGGGATTTAGATTGCCTCTAGGCTGTCATCGCTACTCTCCAAATGGACTGGTGGAGTGCAAATTTTTTAAGTTGTCCAATTCATTAAGCTGCTTCTAGTGCATAGAACATTATCCTACTGGTCTGAACAAATTGCAGTAGCTTCCAAAAGTCCCTATTAACCATTAAAGGGTTCATGTACTAGGTGTTTGTGGTTTAATATGTACATTAATATGGTTACTTAGAGTGAAATCATGGATTATACCAGCAGAGTGGATATACTGACAAATATGTTCTGTTTACACTCTATCCCATCTGTTTACATGGCATAGTGCCCATTCATAAGTTAATCAAACCTCCCAGAGTATCTGCCAAAAAGACATAGCTTTGGAAGGGCATCGGCAATTTTTGGAAGGGCAAAGAAAAATAAGGAAGCCAATGTCAATTAATATGTTGAATAATAATGAAAATCCTATATACAATATAACTTCTCAAAAAATATTTTTGACGAATACAAAACTGTTGTATAGATTACATTATTTGAGAATACACATTTTAAATTGATAGAATTAATTTAATATGATTAGAAATAAACCTTACAGCAAATCTTATATCAAGTAGTAACTCTAGAAGAGAATGCCCTTCAAATGATGGATTTAAATGCTTCTAATTAGTTTTCTTGCTCCTCTATGAAAAAAAGGCTAAGTCCAAAATTTGCCAAGACATTTCTTTTATACTTTGGCAGAGGAAACTTTCCATGAATTTATGACAGATTTTCTCTTTCCTTAAGGTATCATAGGATTAAATGATGTTTCCCTTGATATTATATTCTAAAATTTTATGTGTTAAAGAAGATAATGATTTGTATCTTTTGTTTTTCTTTTCTTCTATTATATTTTGGTCATAATTCTCTGACAGTCCTCTGTCTAATTATATTATTGTTTAATATCTGCTATTTTCTTATATCATCATTTTTACTCATATTTTACTTTGCTCATGTTTCCTTTTGAAGGAAAGACTATTTATTGAGCTCAAAGATGTCAAAATTTAGGATTCTAATGCTGAAAGAATTTATTTTTGCCATTTTACAGTAGACCTATTGAAAATCATACCAACACTTTAGTGAGAGCACCTCGTGTGGTTAATACTTGTACTATGCACACACAGAAGTCCCCTTCCATAGCTTATGCATTTACTCTATAACATTTCATTCCATATTGATTTAAAGTTGTGAATATCATTTCACATATTTAGTACCTCAGGTTTTACTAAAAAGAAATTTTGTCTGGCGATGGCAGTTTTTGGAAAAGCTTCAGGAAAGCAATAACATTTGCACTAGACCTTGAAAAATGAGTAGGCATTAAGCCAATTTTTGTTGTATAGCATTGGTGTGCTAAATAGGAACCACTTGGCACTTTCCATTACCAGAAGAAGAGAGATAATTTATATGGTATAGGTCAGGAATTTAGAATAAGAAAGATGTGTAATGCTATGGCACATACAAAGAGGAAATTATCTGAAGTTCTAATATTCAATGTTTAATTGTAAACATTTTTTGGAAATAATTCTTCTCAATTTAAATACACTGTAATAAACATGGTAAGCATCTATCACTATAATATTCTGATAACAGCACATTTGATAATAGCCAAATTATGGAACCAACCTAGGTGCCCATCAACAAATGAGAAAACCAAAACTATGTCACTTGCAGGAAAATGGATTGACCCGGAGGACATTATGTTAAGTGAGATTAACCAGTCAGAGAAAGTGAAAGATCGTATGTGTTCTCTCATATGCAGAAGCTAGGGAGTAATTAGGATACAAAAGAGACTTTAGATAATGGAAGAGAAACCCCAGTGGAGTGAGGGAGGTGGTCCAGGGAAAGGTGATGGGGGGGGGGGAGACAGAATTAATAAAGGAAACACTTCCATTGATGTTATATACATATATGAAAATATCAATGCCAGTCTCAATATCATATATGGGGAAGAGGAGGGAGAGGAGAGGGAGCCAGGGAGAAGTTCACCAAGTGCTCTGTGCATGTATGTCAATATCACTATGAACTACATTATGATGTGAGACTACAATTTACCAGTAAAAATATATAAAAATAAATAGTGAAAAATACAGCTATAATTTTTAAAATTATGAAAGTCCAGTCTCTTTCAATTTGATTATCATGCATAATTCCCATTAATGCTAATAAGAACCACTAATCTTGATGTTATATATACATATATATGTATACATATATATAGCTTATATTCATGCAAATATGAGAGTAATAACATTTTTTGCATTGATTCCATTATATCTATATGTTTCTACATAGGTCACTTTCTCGTCAAATAATCAAATATCAGAATTCAGGCATGAATCACTTAATGATGGGGTAGCTTCTAAGAAATGCACTGTCAGGGGATTTGTACACTCTGAACATCTCATAGCATACATACACAAACTATGATGTCACTAACCATTATAATATTATGAGTCCACTGTTGTATATGCTGTCATTGACCAAAATGTTACTGTACAACCACAGTGTTGTTATATATGCTAAGACTATAAATGCATTTTTGAAATCTAAAAAGATAGAGAAGATAAAATAGTTGCATTTACATGTGGTAAGATTCTAATTCTAATAAGTCACTAAAATAACATCTGCTTTTAAGTGAAAAAAATCAAAAGCATGCTCCTATTAAAAGTATCACTATTATGATCTTAGTTCACCAGATTTTATTATGACAAAAATAATGTTCAGTTCTTGCCAAGAAAATTTGACAGAAGTAAATGATTATTAGGCACAAAGAATAAAATGGAGATAAATTTGAGCATATCTATTTTGAAGAAAAAAAGAAATGTGTAAAATGTAGCAAATAAAATATTCCTATTAACTCAGTTGTTTTTATCTTCATAGTGCAAGTTTAGATGTTCTGGGAGATAACCTGAATTCAAATTTTCTGTAAATGCACCTTAAGAAAAGAAACCAGTTAAATCTCCAAAGTTCTAATCAATATCCTATTCTTGGGCAGGTTTTTTTCATTAAATAAGGTTGAAAATATAAAAAAGAGTAATGGTCTGTGATCAATTTATCAACGAGTTTAAGAAAAAAGAGTCTGATCTCTTTACTATGTGAACTATATAGTAATTTAACTCACAACACATACGATTTTAAGGACATAAGAAATTAGTCACATAGTTTTTTGGAAGAAATATATATCTGCATACCCATTAAATAGGACTATTTGATAATGTCTACCAGGATTCAAACTATACATATTCTTTATTGTTACCTCTACTTTCAGAGAACTTTCAATCTAGCACACTAATATAAATGCACATATGTCGAGTACAGTAGGTGTATTACCTTATACTTGCGTTCAATTCAGGAAAAATAAAATGTCTTTCCTAGAACAATGTTCAGGTAATGCTACATTTAAATTATTAAATTTAAATTCCCCATCCCATTTTTTCAAGAATATTAAATATAAAAAGCACAGGGACAGAATTATATAGCATAACTCCATTTCTCAATGCCATATTAAAGATCCAAATGTTTTAAGGACATAATAGAAACAAAATAGAATTCGAATAGTTAGGATTTTTGCAGCCATCTCTTAATATTTACTTAAATAATTAAGCAGTAATTTTACACAATCTTAATTACTATAGCTTTATTATACATTTTCATAGATAGTGGATTTGGGGGTTCTTGGTCCTATAAATTTCCATACACTATTGTATATGCTATGTAAGTCCTGCATATGTACACACACACACACACACATACACACACACACACACACACAACACACACACTCATACAGTTTTTAGGGTTTTCTATTAGGATTGCTTTGAGTTGGTAGATCAATCAGGAGGGATTAACATCTTTAAAATAATGATTTTCCCCAACCCATGAATATACTGTAATTTTCCACTTATTTAAATTCTCTCTTATTGTCTTTTAGTAAAATATTAAAACTGATCAATATAGTTTTGTGGTTCAAAAATCTGGTTTTATCAGTTACAGAAAGTAGATTTCTGTATGTGTGTGTGTGTGTGTGTGTGTGTGTGTGTGTGTGCATGTGTGTGTGACAGAGGGAATATACACAAGAAGAACAAAACAAAAAATAAATTCCAGTAGGAAAGAATTTGAGAGTAAGTTGATGAGCCTGTGAAACCCCCGTGTATTCTTGATGAAACAAAATGATCATGGAGCATCATGCCTTTCTTGTTTCTTTTTTTGTCTCACTCTCCCAGCTTCTACTTTTGCTTTTTAAAAAAGGCATAACTGTCATCAGAGAGCTGAGCATGTTTAGAAGAAAGAACTCACATATTTCCAAAAGGATGCAAACAAAATTCCAAAAGAGATTTTAAAAAACTTTATAAGCTCACACTAACATAGTAATGAAGACCAATGGGGGAAGAATAGACAAGGGGGAAAATAAAATGAACAAAGTATGAGATGTTTACCTTAAAATATACCAAGATTTATAATATTACCATACTAGCTAATATTATGTTGCATTGGCACAGGGATTAAAAAGCAACAACAAAAAAGTAATATGATTTGAAATAAACTTCAGAGCTGGCATTATAGGTGACTGAATAAATCATGAACTACTCACTAAGTGTTCTTAGAACAATAAGCTATCTGCAAAGGAAATACATTAGATTTGATATATGCTTACAAAAAACTACTCCATGTGGATTAAAAAGAGTTAAAGTATAATTGCATATTTTAAAATTCAATGCAGATGAATATTCGATTTTTAATGATATATTACAGATGACACAAAATTTGCCATAATATGGGAAAATGAGAACATTTGACCATATTTAAACTAAGGCATCAGTACATTAAAATAAATAAAAGGAAAGAAAAGACAAACCATACAATGGAAAAAAGTACTTGCAATTATAAGGGAATAGTATCAAAAATATATAAAGTATATCTGTGAATCAAAAGCAAAATATAAAATAATGAGTGGCTACGAATAGAGTCAAAAGTGGTATTTCACTGAATATCAATAAGTGGCCAATAAACTTATGAAATAGTAAGTGGCTTTGATTAAGGCATAAAATTAATATATGCTCCCATGATATCTGATAAAACCAGAAGGGCCATGACTGAAACAGTTTCTCCTGTTCTCTGTTCTTCAGCCTCCTAGCCAAGCAACCCTCATTGCCAAATGGACCAAGTCCAGGTTTTGCCTATCCCAGAGCAGTGAAGCGCCACTTTCTCACCAGCCCTTGGAAATAGGCAAACAAGTCAGTCACATCCCCCAAGGGACCCATGGGTTGCCTCATCCTCTGGATACTACAAAGCATGCTTCCCACAGCCCTGGGTTTTCATTCTTTTTATTTTCCTTTTTTATACATTTATTGTTACATTATAGTTTCACATCATAATGTAGTTCATAGTGGTAGTGACATACATGCATACAGCATTTGTCATTCTTGTGGCCCTGAGTGTCATGTAGTGTCCCCTCCTCCAAACTCTGAGTACATATGACAAAGAAACTAGTCTTGATCACATGTATCCAGTGTTTTATTATCCCTATAACCTTAGCATAGTATCTATGCCTCTTCTAAAGGTGAGGATGTCGGGGATATAATGTGATGGACACTATGCCACATAAAACTACAATAAATAGCATATAAACCAATCACTTTCATAAACCTGGAAAAGTTGAACGATAAGTGTGAGGTAGTTGGAAATAAAAATTTCATATTAAATTAAAAGGTTTTAAAAGAGCTTGCAAGATGGAGTTTCCCTCATGTTAGGGGGAGAGAGAGAGGGAGTGAGGGAGAGAGAGAGAGAGAAAGAGAGAGAGAGAGAGGCATATAATGTACATACAAGAGGAGACAATAATTGCAGGAGGTTTTCACATGTTCAACCGTAGACCTTTTATAATTGTGTTAGTCTGCTTTCTAACAAACAGATGCACATTTATCCAATTATGTTTGTATTGTTTTTCAGTATTTTGCCTTTTAGTGCCCTTTTCATTAAATAATCCAGAAAGCAGCATGGAACAAGCAATTACAAAACACATAATTAATTTATGAAGATAAACTTGTATTTATTCACTGAGAAGATTCACAAATACAAAGTTATAGGCATATGCACATGATTTTATATGCAATCATAGCTTCATTTTAGAAAGAGAAAATAATTGAGAAAATGTATTTCACAAGTAGAAACAAGACTCTGATGATTTTAATTATAAATATGTGAGATGTTGGGAGCAACAGAACTTTGAGAAGATGGTGTGGACTTCTTTAGAGGATTTCCTTTGATGTCTGACCAAAAGTTTATAAAGGCTCCATCTTAAGTGCATGTGACAATTTAAGTTCTAAATGAAAACCAAAAAACAAAACAAAAGATTCAGGCTAGAGGTTTTATATTTGAGTTAAAGACTACTTTATAATAAAACACACAATCTGGAAGCTACATAGTTTTTCAGTGATACGTACATTAAAAAGGATTGTTGCCAGGCGTGGTGGCGCGCTCGTAATCCCAGTACTTTGGGAGGCGGAGACCGGAGGATCCGGGTTCGTGGCCAGCCTCAGCTCTCTCTCTCTCTCTCTTCCTGTCTCTCTCTCTCTCTACTTAGTGAGGCCTCTGCAACTTCATGAGACCTGGTTTCAAAATAAAGTATAAAAAATAGGGCCGGGGGTGTAGCGCGGAGGTAGAACATCCCTGGGTTCAATCCCCGGTACCGCAAAAAAAAAAAAAAAAAAATCTCTTAGCTCATTTCATAAAGAATTTTAGTACACTCACTATCTCTAAAGAGTATCTGGGAGATTTTTAAAGGACTTGACATTAGAAATTAAACAGGACTTCTCAAAAACTATCCAAATGCTTCCTGGAGAGACTGTATAAGATGAAGTCCCAAACCTAAATCAGGTATTTGACCTTGATGAAAACCAAAAACTCAGCCAGAGTAGTCAATGAAGAATGTGTCAATCTATCTCTGTGTCTATGCATGTCCAGGTGAACCAGTGACAGTGATTCTTCAAGAATCATGCTTACCTGCTGAATAAAGCCTGTATATACCTTTATATTTGTCCACCTCCAACTGATATATCTACAAAAATGTGGCTTAAAAAGGGCAAAGAGACTTAAACTGTTTTATGAGCAGTGAGTTGAATTTTAATAGCATCATTAGACCATGGTGTGTGACTTATTGTCACTCTAAAATGTGCATTATAAAAAAAATCAAAAGCTAATAAAAGTGTTAGTTAGGTGATAACTTCATCCACAGAAGGTCAGGTGTACGAGTATAGCAAATTGAGTGGTTAATTGTTCTCATTAAGCATATAGGTTATCTTAAATTTGTATTATTAATGTGACCTTCAGAGGAAAAAAATGTCCTGACCATCTGAATATCAACCCAGTCTGTTGCTTGAGTCCATCATTCTAAGAGATAAAATAAAATCAAGTGCTCTGTTTTAAACACAAGCTAACATAACATTTATATAACCAAGGATTTATGTAAAACATATAAAACTCTTAACATGTGTAGGATTGAAGACACAAGGATGAACCAAAAAATCATACATCTGCAGTGTGTTATTCGTTACTGTGAGATCATAAGGCTATAGAGATTTGCTGCATATATTTAATAGAGTCATAGTTCTGAAATTTGATATACATTGCTAATGAGATGTATTTTGTAAGCACTGGAGCAAAAGAGAATTTTTGGCAATGTGTTATAGGAACTACAGGGAGATGGAAAAAATGTCTGTTTGAATGATGGGTTCTAGTTCTAAATTAAACCCTTCTCTTTGCAGAAGAAGGTGCTTTCTCTTTCATACTGGTGCTGAGATGACAGGGCCCCGTGCTAGCACTAGAATATACTTGTGGAGTCCTGTTTCATAGCCCAGATGAACTGTTAGTTGTTCTTGTTGACAACGCCTGTCACAAAGTTATTAGAAGAATGCTGGGCAGTGAATTAGGAAGACCCATTGGTTTTTTTTTTCTTTATTCAGGTTTCTGTTACCAAAAAAAATAAAAATTGAGAATGTAAATTTAGTCAACTTGAGTGTGGTTGTGTTTCCATATTTTCAAAATAAAAAGGTAAAGAATCTGAGATCTACTGACTACATATTATGTCCAAGGGAATTTCATTCCAAAATTTGATATAACTTTAAGTCATCATTAGGAGGCAAGTCATGTTAGTCTAAATGGGGGGTGGACCTTAGGTACACAGAAGTTAAGGAATCTGCTTGAAGGCTTGACATTGAATTCCAGCCTAATGAACTCCAAAGCTATATATGAAAAAGCTATATATGACAGAATATGTCAGAAGGAATAGTTTAGATCAATTATCAGATATTTCCTATTTCAAAATGCTCAAATATAGACCTTTCTAGCTGTGCTCAATTGTTACTGATAATTAAATATAATTTAAATTTAGTAGTAAGTCTCGTCTTTTAAATTACCTGATGCATTATGTTGTATTCAAAAGATATCCTTTTTTGGCAACAAAAATGACTAAATTAGATCAATGTTCTTAATGAGTATAACTAAAAGGGGTAAAATGAATTTGATCTTTAAAATCTACAGAAGTCATTGAAAGAGTTAGATTGTAAAGACCTATAGTGATAATGTCTCAAATATAGGAAAATAAAATTCAGAGGGATGAGCCCAGTATTGCAGACAGTTTTGCCCTAGAATTATCATACAATTCCAGGAAAAGCTATTGAGGAGATTGAAAAATTGAAATGGCTTTTAAACAGGGTCAAGGGACAAAATAGAGTAAAAATTTGAATTCAGGACTTTAAAAAGTTGAGAATTTTTGTAAACTGCCATTTTTTAATTAACTAGTGAATAGAAGTAAGGGTGAGTTGAAAACAGCCTAACCATTTAGAATCACTGTAGGCTATAGAAATGGTTTAAAGTAATCATACTGTGTAATATTAGTTACTAGCCGGAAGGAAAGCAAAATACCATCTTGAGGAAGGCAACAACATCCTAAGCCTCAAATTATGTCTGTCTTTTTCAAATATTTTGGCTAACAATCAGACACAGAGGAGATAGCATAACTGAATGTAGAACTGTTGACAAGTAGAGGTTGGGAAGGACATGGGAAACTGGATAAATGGATATAGGGAGGCTGGATTTGATTAGCATGCTTTGTATGCATGTGTTGAAATACCACACTGAACTACATTAATTTGTACAATTAATAATTGTTAAAATAAAATAAAATAGCCAGGTGTGGTGGCTCACACTTGTAATCCCAGTATTTGGGAGGCTGAGACCATCGGATCTGGGTTCATGCCAGCCTCAGCTATTTAGTGAAGCCCTCTGCAACTTAATGAGGTCCTGTTTTGAAATAAAGAATAAAAAATAGGGCTGGGGGTGTAGCTTGGTGGTAGAATGCCCCTGGGTTCAATCCCTGGTACCGCAAAAGATAAAATACAATAACCAAGAAAAATAACAGATAAAAGAAACAAACCTTCCTTGATTCTAGGTAATGCAACTATGATAAACACACTTTGAAATAATTATGCTTAGTATATTTAAAAAGATAAATTAATTATTGATTTTGGAAGAGCAATACTTAAAGAACACTTAAAAAGATAAAAGTCAAATGCAAATTCTTAAGGTGAGTAAATAATTCAATAATGAATTTAATAGTTAATAGAATTAGTAAACTGTAAGATAAATCAGAAAAAAAAAGTTCTCCAGACTGAAGCATAGAGATATTACAGGATGGAATGAAAAAAGAATTGGTATATTATGAAGGGTTTTCTGGAGAAATTGTCTATCCCACACTTATATGTAAATAGATATTTAGATAGATATTTAGATAGACAGATAGATGATAGATAGATAGATGATAGATAGATAGATAGATAGATAGACAGACAGATAGCTGTTCCCTGAAGGCCACTGTGACTAAATGAAGAACCACCCACCTAGTCAGTAGTTTCAGTAGAATTGGTGTAGTAGAAAGGACTGCACATCATTCATAGATATAAAGATATAGATGTAGGTATAGATAAATCTTTATAGATATAGATATATCTGAGTATATATGTATACAGATATACATTCACTAACATATACATATGAGAGAAATAAAGAAATAAAGAGAAGAGAGATTTTAAGAAATTTTCTCATGAGAGTTTTGGTCTGAATTCTATAGGATAGATTGTCAAGATGTACATTCATGTAGGAGCTGATTTTATAGACTCGAGTCTGAAATCCACAAAGCAGGTCAGCAAGCTGGAAAATCGGGCAAGTTTCCTATGTTTCAATATTGATACAGAATTTCTTCTTCAGGAAACCTGTCTTTGCTTTAAAACTCATAAACAAATTGGAGGAAGATCATTCTCATTATTAAGGGTATCAAGATTTAATAAAAGTCAACAGATTGTAATGTGAATCACATTTAAAAATACATATAAACTAGTGTGTGCAATAAGTTAGTCACAAAGATTAATCATCACTGGTGATATAAATTAAAATAGAAAAGTGCATATAGTTGTGTGTATAATTGATGTCATAAAAAGAATACAAAAAAGAAAAGAGAAATAATATTCAGAGGATTAAGGCTGACACTATTCAATGATCGATAAAATATACCAGGACACAGATTCAAGAAAATGTAAAACAAACAAACAAAAAGCACTGCAGTAAAAAGTAGTTCAAATACAATTTTAAAAACACAAATGCCAAGTTTAAAAAAATCCTGGAGACATAATTGAGCAAGAAAAAAAAATTAGCAATAAAATAGGACAGGAATTAAAAGTTTTATCTTTAGAAAAGGAAAAAGGGAATAATATTCAGTGAATGTAAGTTATTAGACTTATTTTCTTTATTAATTTTAATTTTTATATACTTTTATTGGTGCATTGCAGTTTCACATCATAATGTAGTTCAGAGTAAAAAAGTTAAAGAAGTGAAATCATTTACCAAAATCATACAGCCAGTGAGTGATAGATTAGTTTTAAAACATTCAGAGGAAGATGGCGACTTAGAGGGAGACAGTAGGATTCAGGAGCTCTGAGACTCTGAACTCAGTCACCAGAAGACTGCTTCCCAACAAGGGAAGAAAAGCAGCAAAGAACTCAAGAAAACAATGAAGGTTGAAAAGCAGCGGAACCAGAATTAGAAGAAAGAGGAGAGGACGATAAAGAGCTCCACCGTCTCACCTGGTGAACTGAGACCAGTGGTGGCAACGGTGGCACCATCTTGGCCAGGCCACACCAGAACAGGCAGGGCCAGCACCACAGCTCTCAGAGACATCCAGGAAGAAACTGCAGATTGTGGTGAGGCTGGTGACTACAGACCATCAGTGAAAGTGGTCAGCATTTTGGCCCATGCTGGACAGGGACCCAGCCAACCAGATGATCCACTTGGACCCTGCAGCTGTGGCTGAACCTCTCTCTTCCAGCAGCAATCCAGAGTGGAGCCCATCAAGACCATAAATTGGCAAGTCGTTCCAGCAGGAGACCCCCTGTGGCCACAGGGACTCAGGTGGCAAGGAAATAGACTCACGGGGGCTTGAGACTTTGAAAATCACCCCTGGGGAGGTGGGGGTGGGGACAACTATTAGACACAACAGAACCATGAATTAGTAGATAGCCTATGGCAGGAGGGAACCTCAGTCCACAGTTAATGGAGCCCTTGTCAGGTCTCTAGGGATCACTGTGGGACACCTACCTGTGGTATCTGGGGAAATAGCTCAGCCTACCAAATTACAGGCTCGGAAAGCAGTGAACTAGCACCTAGCCTTGTTTGGGCGGTGTAAGTATCAGCAATGGAGGCCACCAAGGGCTTCCAGGATTGCAGCTGCCCAGAACAGCAGTGGTGTCCCTGGGGTTAAGGAACTGAGCCACCCAATTCCCCTGGCTAGGAATTGTATAATCTCTCCCTGCCAGACCTTGAGCCTTGGAAAGAGAGCTGCAGCAGTGCCATTTTGGCCAGGCTGTGCCAAGAGGCCAGGGGCCCAGCAGGGTTTCATTTGATCACAGCTACAAGCTGGGAATTCAACACTCTCTCCACCAGAGTTTGTGCCTGGCATGTATGTATGTTAGTGACTAAAAGCACCTCATGTGACCATAACAAGCAGATCTGGAGTGGTGTTCCTGGGGCCATCAAAGCTCAACAAGCCAGGCCATAAACTCAGAACATAGCAATTGCCAGCTTTGCTGAACCTAGGCCCACTGGTCACAGAGGCCGGAGGTCAGTACTCTGCAATATCATGGACTCACAATAAGCAGAGCAGTGGTAGTCTCTGGGGCACAGCAGCCTGCAGCCCATCAGAGGCTCTTGTTTGCCTGCACTAAGAGCTATATCTAGTTAAAGAGGCCCTGCAAGACAAACTCAAATGTTTGATTATATGAGTCAGATTGGTAGAGGTGAATATATAGCCCCAGCATAGACCTTATCATAAAGGGATAAAAAATAAACCTAGGACTCACACACTAAGAGGAATAAGATACAAGACAACAGAAACACAAATCTGAGAACTCTGAAAATATGAGAACGAGGAACAGTAAGGAAACAATAAATTCCCACAACTCAACAAGGGAGATTACCAATACTGATCTGTAGGAAATGAAAGAAGGAGAATTCCCAATTTTGATCTTCAATATGATGAAAAGTCTCAAAGGAAGTGTAGAGGAAATAAAGGAGGAAATTGAGGCTTTAAGAAAGAAGCAGAAAGAGTCTTTGAATGAAATGAAGGAATCAATAAATGAATTGAAGACTGCAATATAAACCAACTCTGGCAGGCTATACCACACGGAAAACTGGGTATCATTGTTGGAAGATAGTTCATTCAAAACTGAAAGCACAGTCAACAGTATACAGAAGGCATTACAACAACACAACCTAAACATCCAACAAACATGGGACAATACAAAACATTGTAACTCTCAGATAAAAGGCATTGAAGAAGGTCTAGAAGTACAAATCAAGAGTATCAGAAACCTCTTCAGAGAAATAATTTCAGAGAATTCTCCAAACATAGAAAAAGACTTGGATGTCCACATACTGGAGACATATAGAACCATTAAGATGAAATCAAAAAAGGACCTCCCCATGCCACATAATAGTCAAAATGATTAACAAAGAGGCCAGGGAAAGAATCCTGAAAGCAATGACAACAAAAGAACAGATGACATTCAGGAGCAAAACAATAAAAATCACTCCAGACTTCTCAATCCAAGTCATGAATGCCAGGAAGGAGTGGTATGATGTACTCCAGTCCCTGGAAGAAAACAACTTCCAGCCAAGAATGCTATATCCAATTGATGCAGAAATAAAAATGTTCCAAGACAAGAAGAAACTTAAAGAATTCATGACTACCAAACCAACACTAGAGAAAATACTTAAAGAAATAAATCATAAAGAAGAAAAAAGAAAATTCCAGAACCAGAGAAGAGGTGAATTCCACCAGGTGGGAAACTAGACAAGGGAGAAATAATGCTACAACAAACAGAAAATAGAACACAAAATGACAGGAGGCAAAAATCATATTTCAATAATAACACTGAACATCAAAGGTCTTAACTCCCCAATTAAAAGACAGACTGGCAATGTGGATTAAAAAACATAATCCATCTATATGCTGCTTGCAAGAAACTCACCTTATAGCTAAAGATATACACATGCTAAAAGTGAAAGGATGGGGAAAGTTATACCATGAAAATGGAGACCAAAAACAAGCATGGGTAATAACTCTCATATCTGACAAAATAGACATTAAGCTAAAACACTTCAGAAGAGACAAAGCAGGTCACTTCTTATTAATAAAAGGAACAATCCAACAAGAAGATATAATAATAGTAAACATTTATTCCCCAAATGTGGGTGCACCCATACTTGTAAAACAAACTCTTCGTACATCAGGTCTCAAATAGACCCAAATACAATAATATTGGGATACTTCAACACACCCATCATACCACTAGATTGATCTTCCAGATAAAAGATGAGTAAAGACTTTTCAGACCTAAAGAACACTAAAAACCAAATGGACTTAATAGACATATACAGAATATTTCAACCAGCAACACCTGAATATGTATTCTTCTCAGCTGCCCATGGAACCTTCTCCAAAATAGAACACACCCTGGGTCACAAAGCAAGCACCAGCAATTTCAAAAGATGTAGTAATTACCTGCATCTTTTCAGATCACAACCGAATGAAAGTAGAAATCAACAACAGGAAAACCAAAAGGAATTACCTAAATTATGGAGACTGAATGATACACTCTTGAATGAGGACAGGATCAGAAGAGAAATAAGGGGAGAAATAAAAAAATTCCTGGAATTAAAGAAAATAGAGACAACATACCAAAATCTATGGAACACTTAGAAAGTGGTGATAAGAGGAAAATTTATAGCACTGAGTGCCCACATAAGAAAAACAGAAAGTCACCAAATAAACAACCTAATGACATACCTCAAGGACCTAGAAAAACAGGAACAGTCAAATCCCAAAGCCAGCACAAGGCAGGAGATAATTAAAATCAGAGCAGAACTCAATGAAATAGAGAAAAACAACAACAAAAAAAAACAAAGGATCAAAAAAAAAGCTGTTTTTTGAAAAGATTAACAAGATTGACAAATATCAGCCAACCTAACCAAAAGAAAGTGAGAATAAACCCAAATTATTAAAATCAGAAATGAAAAAGGAGACATCACCACAGAAAGTGGAGAAATTCAGAAGATCATCAGAAACTATTTTGAATATTTATATTCCAATGAACTGGAAAACATGGAAGAAATCGACAGATTTCTAGACACATACAACCTACCTAAATTGAACCAAGGGGATACAGAAAACATAAACCAACCACTAGCAAACAAAGAGATAGAAACAACAATAAAAACTCTGCCATTAAAGAAAAGTCCAGGTCCAGATGAGTTTCCAGCTGAATTCTACAAAACATTTACAGAAGAACTAAACCCAATACTTCACAAATTATTTTGTGAAACTGAAAGAGATGGAATTCTTCCAAACTCGTTTGATAAGGCCAGTATCACATTAATACCAAAACCAAATAAAGATACCTCAAGAAAAGAAAATTACAGACCAATATCATTGATGAACATAGATGCAAAAATTCTAAACATAATACTGTTGGGGAATATGGGTAAAAGAGGGGGCACAGCTCGACAGCAGGAACAGATTTTATTTAGGGATAAAACCCAGGAGGAGGCAACTGACCGGGAGAGAGTCCATGAGAGTCAGAAGCCCCTTTTTTACAGACTAGGGGCTTTTTATGGGGCATCAGGAGGGAGGGAGAGCAAACAGTCTGTAGTCCTCTGATTGGTGATTTTAACTGCAGGCCAGGACAGGTAGATTTATGGGACTGGGGGGAAGGGGATGGCTAGGAGCATTTTCCTGCCACTGCTGGAGTTCTTTTGTTCTCAACCTCCTCCGGCAAGGCCTCACCATCAGACCTTACAGTGCCCACAAATACTAGCCATGTGCATTCAAAACCATATCAATAAAATTGTACACCATGATCAAGTAGATTTCATCCCAGGAAAGCAAGACTGGTTCAATAAACATAAATCAATACATGTTATTCACCACATAAATAGAAGTAAGAACAAAAATCACACGATAATATCAATAGATGCTGGAAAAAAGCCAGGCGTGGTGGCGCACGCTTGTAATCCTAGTACTTTGGGAGGTGGAGACCGGAGGATCCAGGTTCACGGCTAGCCTCAGCTCTCTCTCTCTCTCTCTCTCTCTGTCTCTCTCTCTGTCTCTGTCTCTGTCTCTCTCTCTCTCTCTGTCTCTCTCTCTCTCTACTTAGTAAGGCCCTCCGCAACTTCGTGAGACCTGGTTTCAAAATAAAGTATAAAAAATAGGGCCGGGGGCATAGCGCGGGGGTAGAATGCCCCTACGTTCAATCCCCAGTACCACACACACACACAAAAAAAGATATGTTAAAAACACTGCAGAAAATCAGAATAGAAGGAACATAACATCATTAAAGCAATAAACAATAACCCAAAGCCAACATCATATTGAATGGGGAAAACCTGCAGGAATTCCCTTTAAAATCAAGAACAAGTCAAGGATGCCCACTATCACCACTCCTTTTCAATATAGTCCTTGAAATTCTTGACAGAGCAATTAGACAAGAGAAAGATCTCAAAGGAATTACAATAGGAAAAGACGAATTAAAATTATCTTTATTTGCAGATGACATGATCCTATATCTAGAAGACCCAAAAAACTCAACTCAAAGACTACTAGAGCTGATTAACAAATTCAGCAAAGTAGTGGGATACAAAATCAACCTAAAAAATCAGTAGCTTTTCTATATGCAGACCATGAATCCACAGAGAAATACATAAAGCAATTCCATTCACAATAACCTCAAAAACATTAAAATACCTAGGAATAAACCTAACCAAAGAGGTAAAAGACCTCTACAGTGAAAATTATAAAATACTAAAGAAAGAAATTGAAGAAGATCTTGGAAGATGGAAAGATCTCCCTTGATCTTGGATAGGCAGAATAAATATTATCAAAATGTCCATTCTACCAAAAGTGATCTACAGAATCAATGCAATCCTTATCAAAATACCAATGTCATTCTTCATAGACCTAGAAAAATAAGTCATATATTTCATATGGAGAAACAAAAGACCCAGAATAGCCAAAGCAATTCTCAGTAATAAGAACCATGCAGGAGGCATCACAATTCCTGACTTCAAATTATACTACAGACCTATAGTAGTAAAAACAGCATGGTATTGACACAAAAACAGGCACATAGACTAATGGAACAGAATAAAACATACAAAAACAAATCCACACACTTAGAGTCAATTGTTCTTCAACAGAGGGGCCAAACACATACACTGAAGAAAAGACAGCCCTTTCAACAAATGGTGTTGGGAAAACTGGTTATTCATTTGTAGAAAAATGGAACTAAATCCTTACCTCTCATACTGCACAGGAGTCAATTCAAGATGGATCAACCTGGAAGTCAGACCAGAGACTGTGAAACTGCTAGAGGAGGGCATAGGTTCAACACTCCAATATATAGGCACAGGTAGAAACTTCCTCATCAAGACCCCCGAAGCTCAGGAAATTAAATGAATAATTAATAAATGGGATAGCCTTAAACTAAAAAGCTTCTGCACATCAAAGGAAACCATCAGAAGTCTATAGAGAAAGCCTATGGAATGGGAGAAGGTCTTTACGAGCTATCCATCTGACTAAGGACTAATATCTAGAATATGCAAAGAACTTAAAAGACTTTACACTAGAAAAACAAATAACTCAATCAAGAAATGTGCAACTGAATTGAATAGACACTTCACTAAAGAAGAGATACAAATGGCTAACATGAAAAAATGTTCAACATCATTAGCAATCAGGAAGATGCAAATCAAAACTACACTGAGATTCCATCTAACCCTAATCAGAATGACAATCATCAAGAAGTCAAAGAATAATAAATGTTGGCGAAGATGTGGGGAAATAGGAACTCTTCTGCACTGTTGGTGGGAGTACAAACTAGTTCAGCTGCTATGGAGATCAGTGTGGAGATTTCTTAGAAAACTGGGAATGGATCCACCATATTATCCAGCTATACCACTCCTGGGTATCTTTCCAAAGGGGTTTAAACCAGAGAACTACAGTAATGTATGCATACCCATGTTCATAGCAGCACAATTCACAATAGCCAAATTATGGAACAAAACCTAGGTGTCCATCAACAGATGAAGGGATTACAAAATTATGGGAAATACACACAATGGAATTCTACTCAGCAATAAAGAAGAACAAAACTATGTCATTTGCAAGAAAATGGAAAGACCTGGAGAACATTATGTTAAATGAGATTGGCCAGTCAGAGAAAGTGAAGGGTCATATGTTTTCTCTAATATGTGCAAGCTATGAAGTAGTTGAGATACAAGAAGCACTCCAGACAATGGAGGAGAAACTTCAGTGGAGCCAGGGATGAGGTCTAAGGGTAGGGGAGGAGGAAGACTGAGATCCATTAATGGAAATATTACCATCGACTATGTGTACATTTATGAATATACCAATGTCAATCTTGGTACTCTGTATGGGGAAGAAGGGAAATAAGGAGACGGGGGGGCACCAAGTGCTGTGGGCAGGTATATCATTGTCAATATGATTTTCATTATGATGTGAGACTATAAAAATGCACCAATAAAACATTCTGATTCCATAATCTTCATGTTCTTCTATAATTTTACACAGTTTTCCTTTCTGAATACATAATCGTTACTTTCCTTTCACATTTTCTTTCTTCAGATGTAAATAATATATTTAAGAAAGATTCAGTGCTTTGTAAATGGTGTTAATGCTAGACAAGATCTGAACCAGTTACAAAGATCAGACAGTTGAATTCCTAATTGGTATTTTTTTTTCTACTATATATCACAGCCTCAAAAATTTCAACATAGCCTAGTTTGTTACATTCTTGATTTAGTTAGTACATATCCCTGAATTATAATTTCTCAAAGAAAGAAATATTGCATTAGTTTTATGTATATATTCCTATTTTCCCATATTTCAACAATATGAATTCAATACCAATGTACTTTCCTCAATATTTTTTTTAAAATCTGTATTTAAAAGCATTTATCCCTGAATACAAACCATCCAACCAAGTGAGGTGTATATTTTTATAGACTGTATATGCAGAACCATGTGTCTAAGTAAGATGAATTCCTTTATAGAGGTCCCTGCTTATTACTGGTGCTTCCTATTTATTTTCATTTTACATTGCCTTCTATACTTTTTGCTCCCTGATGATTTCTTGGTTACTGATGACGTCTCAGTTCTTGAATTGCTGAAATCACTGCTCCTAGTAGACTTTATTTTATATTTGGCATTTTCCATTTCTCTAAATGTTGAAAATTTAATTTTCATGAATTTTATTCTTGCTATATGCCAGGAAATCATCTATAAGTGATGAAAAGAGTGTGGAATTTTTCCAGAGGGCAAATGGGTGATTTTAAAAATATATTAATCAGGAAGTAAACTGAGTTAGAGTCTAGAAAGCTTTGTCTGCCTACATTGTGGAAATAGATTGGAATGTGGTGATAGTGAAGGAAAGAGAAAAAGTTTGGTGTGAGTCTGCTAAGTTGAATGGTGGGCCACACGGAGCTTTGTTCATTTCATGTAAGTCCAATTGAACCACATGGTTTGAGGTCTCATTCGGTAACAATCACAAATCTGTTTCTAAACCTCCTTTATTTTTCTAATAAGACTATAACTCTTCCATGATTAGCTGCTTGTCCTCTCTGAAATAGGCTGGCATCAATGTATCATGCAATACATTTTCTTTTTAAATTCGAAAGAAACCAACCAAACACAGACCCCTAATATTTAAGTAATAAAGTAGGGGAGCAGATGTGGATTATTTGAAAAGTTTATTTCAGTTATAGCTAATTTCCAGAAACAATGTCCATTTTCACATCTTCTTGGTTGTTATTTTCTATTGAAGAGATAGCAAGAACTAAATACAGGCCCCCTTAACATTAGGTATTCATTCTGAAAATCAGATTTCTGCTTGAAAAGAATAACTTTAAATGCCATTTATTTAAAATACAACATTAAAACATGCTACATTGTACATTTCAACCTGAAGTTCCCATTGTTTTAATATGAAAATGCATATAAACAATTTATCATATAGCAGAAAAATGGTTAAAATGTTGCTTTCTAATCACTGAAAAATTAATGAAATTATTACTAAGCAGTTGCTTTGTATTCAACATGATCCTTTTAGTGCTAAATGACAATCTTTCCAATGTTTTGTGAGAATAATAATCTCACATTTGTTAAAGCCACAGGAAATCAATTTTGCTCTTACCTTAAGGCTAGGGGATTTCTTAATGATACGGGCCATTAATAGAAAACTACCAGAACAGAGTACTGAAACCCAGGCATATAAAATATAATCCCATCAAATATCCAACACACAAAAAAGACTATTATCCCTTTACTAACTCTGTGAATTAGAAACCAATTTTAAAATGAGGATAAAAATTACTGGGAAAAAAACTCACATAATTAAAAAAAATCCTTGAATGGCAGGCAACATGAAAATCACAAAAGAGGATAGCTTTGGGGCTATAAGTATAGCTGAAACTTTCTTTTATTGTTTTGAAGGATTTCTATTAATAACTCATTTCTTTTGGACCCTCTCTGCTCAATCTTCAAATATGTAGAAGGGTGGATCTCTTGTGTGTTAGTCATATATTCATGTACTCATACTTCTGGATATAGCAGGAGCAGTTCTCTATTAGAAAAAATTCTGAAGAGATAAAGCTGTGATAATGAAAAAAGGTTTTTAGAATTCTACCCCTTTGCACAAAGCAAATGCATATGTATATAACTGTACAACACACGTAATTTTTGCTAAATATGTAATTCTAAAATATATGTAATATATAATAAACTAAAACATATATAATATATAATACTATAATAGAATTCCAAAAAATGCTCTTGAAGTCTATGGAATGTGTCTCTGACTGGAGAGAATACAGTCTCTTACATACATCTTACATATTCCAAGTTGTCTCTTATGTATCCCAAGGTTGGCCTCATTACTCTAATTTTGTCACAAGAGTAGGAAAAAGAAAAGTAAAGCAAATAGTGCGTACACCATATATTATAAGTGTTTGATGTATACTTGTGTGTGCGTGGGTATTTGCAAGCAAGGGCATGCAGGAAGAGGCTACACTCTTTCTAAAAGTGGCATTTGTGAATCCCATGCTCCATTTCTCAATAACTTCATTTCCTACCTTCAAATGGCCCTTTAGCTGGATGGTAAAGTGCTACATTGAGTACCTAATTGACCTTGAGTAATTCTAAGAATTATTCAAGGTCACTTAGCTCAGTTTTTTTTTTTTTAAGTATATCAGCAAGACAGTAGAATAGGGGGTTTCAACTATCTTGCCAACATAGACTTCCCAATTTTGGTAACCACCCACAGATGAGAATACTTGTATGGGAGCCAAGGAGTCTGAGAGTTTCCCACACTCTGATGGAGCAAAAGATCTGAGAGTAGATACCTTGAAAGTTCTAAAAAAGAAGTTTCATTTTATTTGTGTCACCCTTTCCCCGAGATAGCACAGGTCAAAGCCAAAAGAAGCTACTCATCCTGCAATTTCCTCCAAAGCAAAAAGAGAGAGCAAAGTTAGTACCTAGCTTTGTGAATCTTATATCATGCTGTCCAGGATTGTGACTTCTGTGTCTCACCACCCAGAACACTTAAGAAGTCAACATATCTGAATCGGAGTCGTGAAGGGCATGTAGGAGCTGGAAAAAGAAAAAACTGCACAGCCAGTCACGTGTAGTGCACAGCAGTCAGTCACAGGTCCTGCTTAAGAACTGCTTAACTTGAAGACAAACCATTTAAAATCATCCAGTCACAAGAACAAAGAGAAAACAGGAATAAAAACGAATGAAGGAAGCCAACATGAGTGATGGGGCCCCATCAAGTGAACAAATCTATGCATCATAGCGGTCTCAAAAAAGAAAAGAAACATGAATAGACATTGGCCTGGTGTTCACTTAAATAACAGACAGTTTAATGATGAAGTGAAATAGTCTTACGTATGATGTATGATGCGCCTGCATATAAATGAAAATGGAGTGCCCAAAGACACTTTACTGAGGGAACTATACTGGAAGACTTATGAATACGTGTGAAATTGCACCTAAAATTGTGTTATTAGTGACTATATGCAGTAATGATAAATTTCTTGTACATGATGAATGTATTTAGTCACAGTTACTTTGGTTTAAATGTGTAAATAATATCTTTTATTTTATGTGTGTGTGTGTGTGTGTAATTTGTACTATTGATGGGGGTATTCTTGGACTGTAGGGTTTGTGATATATCAATTTTTATAAGTGACATTTAGATAATTCTAATTTATATTTGACAACTATTAAAATGTTTTGCATTAAAAAAAGACAAGAAGCATCCTAAATCTAAAGAAAAAAATGAACATTAAGATCCATGAAGTCCAAACTCCAGATAGTTTAGATATAAAGAAGCCTTCATTGGCACACCGTGTAATCAAATTATCAAAAAATTAAGTGCAAGGACAGAATTTTGAAAACAAGAAAATGTGATTCATCACATGCAAAGGAATTTCTATAAAATTCATCCCCTGCAAAGGAATTCCTATAAAATTATCATTGGATTTCTCAACAGAATCCTTGCATGTCAGGAAAGACTGGGAGGATATATTTCAAGAGTGAAAGGAAAAAAAAAACTGTCAGCCAAGAATAGTAGACATGGAAATATTATCCTGGAAAAGCTAACCTTCAGTAATAAAGGAAAGAAGGAAAGATAAAGACTTTCCCAGAAAAACAAAAGCTGAGAGAATCTATCACCACCACACATGCCCTGCAAGACAAATGCTAAATGGAGGCTCAAGCTGAGAAAATATAAATTTATAAAATCATTACTAAGTGAAAGAAAATAGTAAGACTCAAAATACTACAATATTTCAATGGAAGTACATAAATCATTTTCACTCTAGTATAAAAGTTAAGTCAAAAGTTTAAAAAGTAACAATTGCCATAATTTTGTAATGATATACAATATAAAATATAAATTACATCAATATCTTAAAATGTGTGTCTGTGTGTAAGAGTAAATGTGTAAAATTTTTGTATGCAAATATTTCAGTTTAAATAGACTGTTAAAACTATGAGAAGTTTTATGCAGGTCTCATGTCAGTAACACAGAAAAGATTTGTAGTATGTACAGAAAAGATAAAGAGGCAGGAGTCAAAACATACTTCAACAACAATCAATTCACGAAATGGCATTATTAAGTATTTTTCTACAAATAATTACTTCAAATATAATGGATTGATTTCTCCAATAAAAAATCTTAATTATTTGTCTTTCTGTGCCTACTTTATTTCATTTAGCATAATGTCTACCAGTTATACACTTATCAATGTAAGTTACGAATTTTTTTCTTCTTTAAGGATAAGCAGAACTCCATTAATACATACTGAGTGGCTGAATAGATAAATAATCTAACTCTATGCTGCCTGCAAAAGGAACACTTTATTTTTAATTTTTGTTTTCTAAATATTATTGACACACAATATATATATATATATATATATATATATATATATACACATTTATGAGTGGCAAGGTGATGTTTTGATTGGGTAGTGACCAAGTTAGGGTAATTAATAAAGCCAGAGGCTATTTTGCTCAGGATTACTTTGGCTATTGGGGATATTTTGTGACTTTATATGAATTTAAGATTTTTTTCTTACTAATTGTGTGAAGATTTACATTGGCCCTTTCTGAGGAGAATTCTTTTGAATCTGAAGATCACTTTAGGTAATGGCTATTATAATAACATTGATTCTTCTATTCCATGAAAATGAGATATCTTTCCATTCATTTTTATCTTTTGTAGTTTTCATTGTAGAGATCTTTGACTTCTTTGGCCAAATTGATCTCAAGGTTTTTTTTTTTTTGTAGCTATTGTAAATGGGATTATTCTCTTTATTTCTTTTTTAGATTATTCACTGTTAGCACACTGAAATGATGATGATCTTGCATGATGATTTTATATCCCAAAACCTAACTGAATTTGTTCATTAGTTCCAACATTTGTTGGTAAAATCTTTAAGTTTTTCTACGTACAAAATCATGTCATTTGCAAACAATTTGACTTCCATATTTTCAGTTTTGATGTCCTTTATTTTTTCTCTTGCCTAGTTGCTATGGCTAAATCTTCCAGTACTAGGCTGAGTAAGAAGTGGAAACGTGGGCATCCTTGTCTCATTCCAAATTTCAGAGGAAAAACTTGTAATTTTCTCCCATTCAGTATGATATTAGCTGTATGTTCATCATGTATTAACTTGATTTTGTTAAAATACATTCCTTTTATATTTAATTTCTTAAGAGTGTTATCATGAAGGGGTGTTGAATTTTACCAAGTGTTTTTTCTTTATCTATTTAAATTATTATATGTTTTTTGGGCTTGACTCTATTGAAGGGGTAGGTCACAATTATTGATTTCTGTTTGGTGAACTATTACTGAATCCCAGGGATGAATTCCACTTAATCACAATGAAAGAACTCTTTAATGTGCTATTGAATTTCTTTTGCTAGTATTTAGTTAAGGAGTTTGTGTCTATGCTCATCAGAAATATTGGCCTGTATATTTTTATTCTTGTGTCCTTATCTGATTTTTTTTTGTATCAGAATAGTGATACAAAATGAGAATCCTTACAATCTCATTCTCATAGAATGAGATTGTAAGGATTCCCTACATTTCAGTTTTATGAGTAGTTTAAAAAGAATTTACATTATTTATTTTTTAAATCTTTGGTAGAATTCATCAATGAAATCATCAGGTCCTAGGATTTTATTTGATGTATGATGCTTTACTACTAATTCAATCTCATCATTCATAATTAATCTGTTCAGGTCTTCTATTTTTTCCTGATTTGATTTTGGTAGTTTGTACATGTTCATAAATTTAACCATTTCTTCTTGATCTTCCAATTTGTAGGTGTAAATTATTCATAGTATTTCCTAATGACACTTTGCTTTTCTGTGATATCAGTTGTAATGTCTCCATTTTCATCTCTTCTCTACCATTCTGTCCATATTATTATAAAATCTGAGTTTTTTTGTGTCTCACTAAGATCTCTAAGTCGCAAATGGGGATAGTTATGGCTGACTCTTGTAATCCCAGCAACTTGGGAGCCTGAGGCATGAGGATCACAAGTTTGAGGCCAGCCTAGGAACTTAGACACTGTCTCAAAAAAAAAGAGGGGGCTGGGAGTATATCTCAGTCGTAGAGAACCCCTAGGTTCAATCCCCAGTGATGCAAAAGAGAAAATGATGCTCTTGGTGACAAATGGCTCCACATGACATGCAGGAGCATTCCATTATGGTAGCAGAATTCTGTACTTTCATAGAGCGTTATGACCATTATGCCACATATATAGGTTTAAATCTTCTGAACCTACTACAGTCTGTTTTCATGTTTAATCAAGATTACATCGCAAAAATGGTCAACAGAAGATACTAAGTTTAATGATGAATTGGTATGAATCCCTACTCTAAAATACACAATTCTGAAAATTTGACTTAATTTTATTTGATAATAAAATTAAGGGTCTTTTGATATCCTCACCAGGTAAAAGCAACTGGTATTTAGCTTCCAAACTTAGTGAAAAATATAAAAATAGTTTTTCCAAATTATTGCATGATGAGTGGAAAGGAAGGTATTGTATCAGCAATGAGAGTTTTTGCTGGCATCTTCTAGGACTTTATTATACATTTCTTAGTCAATCAAAAATTGAAGGGAAGACATGCTACACATAGTCATGCCCATATATTTACCTGGTGAACACCTGCATTTATCCCAGGGATGTATTTTTAAAGTGTATTTAAGTTTTAGTAGAATAAAGCAACTCCAGTACTTTCATATGGAACCTTTAACTCATGATAGACATTACTTCAAGAACTTGCAGTTTTAAAGATATTCATTTGAGTTATATTTTTAAACATTTTAGAAATGTGCATAAACTGTACTGGGAATCACATTGCACTTGAAATGAAATAAACTTGAATCAAAACATAATTAAACTTTTCTCCATGAGTGACTTAATTATAATTACTATAATGGTTAAGTTAGTACTTAAGTCTGTAAATGGGGTTCCTTTTTCAAGAATATCTCCAATTTCACAGGCTTCTGAAAAGATAGGCCCATTGAATTTTATCAGTGTCACTAAAACTTTCACACAATTTTTACAAAAATTTTAAATGTTCAAGCAACCAAAAGTACCTTCTGAATTTACAGATTGTGAATACATGTAAATGCTCAATACATATTGATACCCAATGCATATTTATACTCGATAGATTATTAATACTCCATCAGATAAATTTAATAATTTAGTAAATATTGTATTTTGAATGGCTTGACAAGGATCGTTTTGAATTCTAAATAGAATTCTACATATACATCTTAGCTTTCTAAATTTGGGTGTCATTGTGGATAGGATGACTTCTTACCACACATAGATTGTTTAATCTTCCAATGCCTGAGTCTAAAAGATGAATCATAGTTCACCATAACCAAGACAAACAGCATGAATAACAATTCCTCTCACCATCCTGATGAGAAAAGACTTTTTGTATGCCAAGTTAATTTGCCGTAGTAACACTGAGAAGCCAGAATAACTGGAGCAAACCTTGAACATTAATGGGAACAGGTTTTGCATCTACGAAGTGTTCCAGAATGCAAATAAATACATCACACTTTTGGTTTTCAAAGTTTAGGATGATGTAGTTAAATTGAATAGTTGGTAATAAGCTATCGCCTTGTGAAAGTAACTGAAATGATTTAACACTGTTTTTTTAGATGAGAAACTGCTGGGCTTATTTCCAATGATAATTAATACAAGGCTTAAATCTACAGGGGTTTTCAATCCAGCCTTCTACCCAATTAATCCTTTACTGAATTTTATATATACCATATAAGTTCCCAATGAATTGAACTTGAAAAATGTGTTGTATGCTTCTATAAATCATCCTAATCAACTTCCAATTAACCAATTTACCAGATTTACTATAAGATTCTATTTCCTCTTAAAATATGCCTATATAAATTTAAGGATTTAAAATTAATGTACCATTTTCTAATATGTATGCATATTCTTCTCCCTGCTTTGACTGGTTTTCCTAATACAACTAACTAACATTTACTCTTAATCCTATGAATATTAGTTCTATATCTCATTGTTAGTAAGTGAATTAATGTACACACTAGAGGAAATATGGCATTATAAAAGAATTCCTTTTTTCTCAAAAGTAAGTTAAATGCTTTGCTAAGTTCCCATTATAGAAGAGTCACTATTATACACTACCATTGAATTATGAATTTTATATGGGCAATAAAATTTAATCAGATGAAAAACAACAAACCAAATTGAGACACGCTCCATATTAAGTCTACTCAAATGTTTTTAATGCTTCCACTATATTTTCAAGAGTCCAGAAGTGGAAATCATTATAAATTCATTGGTTCATTTAAGAAAAATAATGCAGAACTAAAATGGAAATTGTATAGGTAAATAGAATTATATGTAGTGTATATATATTGCTATTTTTCTAATCTTATTTAACTGGTTTATAATTTGCCAGTGAGTGAATAAAATTTATTTAATAGCATTAAATATATTTAAAATATTATTCCTTATATTCATTACCATATAGTTTACCAAGTAGACTTTTTATCTTCCATGTTTAAGTTATAGATTTATTGGTATGTAATTTAATTACCATACAATTAACCTTGAATTACAAAATTTCTAGTTCTTCATGTATCACCATACTCAATTTTAAAAATAAATTATATATAGATCATATATATTTTATATATTTATAAAAATATATGAAATATAGATATCAGAAGATATATATATCAGAAGAAGCTTCACACCCATTATCAGTCACTCCCCATTTCCCACTCCTCCCGGGCCTGAAAGACACTAACCAATTTTCTCTTCATATAGAAGTGAATACAATGAACATTTCATATACATGGTCTTTTTCTTTACTTTCTTCTTTCACTCAGCATATTGTTTTCAAGATCACCCATCAGTACTTCATTTCCTTTTACTCATAAATAATATTCCATTATATGAATCATTACACCTTATTTACTCATTCATTAATTGATGGGCATTGGTGTTGAGTTCAGAGTTGGCTCTTATGAATAATACTGCCACGAACTATTATACACATTTTTGTGTGGACGTATGTTTTCCCTTATCCAGGGGTTAGATAAACCAAAGAGCAGAATTTTGGGGTCTTATGATAAACCTACATTCAACCTTTTTTTTTTTGCAGTACTGGGGATGGAACCCAGGGGCATTCTACCTCCGAGCTATACCTCCAGTCCTATTTTATTCTTTATTTTGAAACAGGGTCTCACTAAGTTGCGGAGGGCCTCACTAAGTAGCTGAGGCTGGCTGCGAACCCGGATCCTCCAGTCTCAGCCTTCCAAGTACTGGGATTACAAGTGTGCGCCACCACACCCAGCTACATTTAACCTTTTAAGAAAATTAAAAACTTATACACAGCAATTGCTCTATTTCTATTCTCACTAGCAATGTAGGATGTTTACAATGTCTCTGCATTCCCTTCAACGCACAGTAATACACATTTTTTAAAATTATCACCATTCTGATGTGTGTGAAATGATATCTAATTTTTATAAAGAGATAAATTTGGGCCATTTCCTAGTGGTTTTAATTTCCCTAATGAATAATGATGTTAACTGTCTTTTTATGTGCTTATGGCCATTTGTAGATCTGTGTTAGAGAAATGTCTATTCAAATCCTGAGCTAATTGTTTAATTGAGCTATTTGTCTTTATTTTTTATTTGTATGAATTATTTTATATTTTACATAAAAATACACACATATATATATATTAGATACAAATCTTATCTCCCATTCTGTGAATTGTCTTCCCACTTTCTTTTCAGCCCTAATCTTTTAATTTTGGTGAAGTTCAGTTTATTTTTATTTTTCCTTTGTTTCTTTTTTTTGTATATTAAGAAAGACAGTGAATAGTTCATGACTCCTTAGATTTATGCCTATGTTTTCTTTTAAGAGATTTAAAAAATTTTAGCTACTCTGTGTCATTTAAAAACTAAGTTTGCCTGTCATGTGAGGTAGAGTTCTAACTCAGTTTTTTTGCATGTGATATACAGTTGCCCAGCACTATATTTTGAAATGTCTATTCTTTCTTCATTTAACTGTTTGGGTAACTTGTTGGAAAACAATTGAATATAAATATGAGGTTATTTTTCCTTGGACTCAGTTCTATTTTATTGCTCTAGATGTCTATCCTTTTGCTAGTACTTTCATGTTTTGATTATGATATCTTTGTAGCATGTTTTGAAATCAAGTAAAGTCCTCCAATTTTATTTTCCAAAATCATTTTGATTTTTCTAGATTCATTGTTTTGACATAAAAATTTTACAACTAGCTTGCTCAAAGGAGCAAGCTGAAATTTTGTTGGAGATTCCATTGAATCTGGAGAGTCTTAATAATATTCTTTCAATTTATGACATCTCTCCATTTTTAGGCCTTCTTCAATTTCTTTCAAAGATTTTTTATAGTTTTGATTGTATGAGTTGTTCACTCCATTGGCCAAATGTATCCCTAAAGTATTTTATCCATTATAATGCTATTTGAAATGGAATTATTTTCTTAATTTCATTTTGGGTTGTTGATGGCAAACACAGAAAAGTATTTTATTTTTTATATTGGCATTGTATCCTGCATCCATTCAATCCTTATTTACTAATCATAATAGATTTTAGTGGATTCTTAAGGAAATACCATGATGTTCTCAGTAATATTGTATAGTCTTGCTCTTCATCTGTGTTAAGGCATGCACAACTTTTTGTTAGACTTGTCACCCACCCAGACATCAGCTTGTCCAGGGAGAAGTCCAGCCCATTCTTGGTCTGCAACAGTATGTTCTTCAAGAAAAATAAAAATTTGTTAGTCTAATAGTAATTTTTCAGATCCTGGAGGAAAACAGCAGCTATGAGTCAAGCTACAAATCCGAAAAGGATCTGGTCATTTGGGTTTTACATTTTATGACTAAATAGGGAACTGTAGTCTGAAGGTTTGGGGACAATACTGAAAAAAACTGGAATAATTAAAATTTTTGCATAGCCAATTTTTCCAGTTACAACCTGTTAATATGTTAAACACTTACTGAACTTATACAAATAACTACACTGTCATGAAGAAAAGAATACTGAATAAGAATATCCAAACTCCCGAATGATTAACAGGGCAAAAATGATATGTGCTTCATATTTTGATTATAAAAGCATAGTCTACTAAATTGTTATGAATTATAGATCACTTAAGAGAAGAAAACATGTTTCTATATATCTATAAAATACAACATTAAAACAGCAGTAATATTTCTTTTTTCTTTTTTATACTTTTATTGGTGCATTATAGTCTTACATCATAATGTAGTTCACAGTGATAGTGACATCCATGCACACAGCACTTGGTGGGTTTTCTTCCGGCTCCCTCCCCACTCCCCCCTTCTTTGTATAGGATATTGAAATTGACATTGATATTCTCACATATGCACATAATGTCAATGGAAGTGTTTCCTTCATTGATTCTCCCTCTCTTCCCCCTTCTCCTAGACCACTTGCATCCTCCTTGTAATATTTCAAACAAAACACATAAACATGCTTTACCAGTTTCATTCAGTACTATATATTTAATTCTTGTTACATTTAATCTTATTTTATCAATCTCATGAATATATCTGCTTATTTACTAGATTTCTAAGTTAGTCTACTATTATGGTCTCAAAGTTATTTATGATATTGGTCACGAGTCTATACTCAAGTGTACCTGATTGGAGTCTAGGGAGGGAAAAGGGTGGAGAGAGGGAGATTTGATGAAGAAAACACTTCAATTGACACAATATTGTATACAAAATTAACAATGCCAATCTCAGTATCATGTATGGGGAAGGGGAGTGAGTGAGATGGTAGCCAGGAGGAAGCTCACCAAATGCTGTGTGCATGTATGTCTGTCACTCTGAACTTCACTATGATGTATGGTTACAATTCACCAATAAAAATGAAAAAAGAATGAATAATTATTACTATGTATAATAAAAGAGTACCTGATTGGCATAGTCATTTTCTAAGAATCTCTGAGGGACTCACTTTTGGTTAAAGACAAAACACTATACCCTAGCTGATTGTTGAGTGCATTTAAGAAAATAGCAGAGTAAAACAAACAATCATCTGTAGATGACAAAAGACTTAAAACCACTGTTAACATATTAGTGATAAACTTTGAAAGTGAAATATCTGATGAGAGTACGTGGTGCAAATACTACAGCTGACAAGGAAATTTTCCTGTGACATACAAAACAAATTGGAAAAAGTTCTTGAAAATATCTATAAATAAAATAAATATCTGTTTTTTAAAAAAGTGAATAGTATATCTAAGTTGTGAAAATGCGTGAACACAATATCTATAGAGGAAAGCTATCTAGGTTTATAATAATCCAGGTATATAAATAGTATGAACATATCAAACACATAGTTAGAATACACAAAAAATATGCAAATGTTTCTTATGATGGAATTACTCCCAATAAACCCACTGTAAGTTGAAAATATCCTGAATCAAAAATATATTTAATACACCTAACTTACTGAACATCAAAGCTTAACCTAGCCTATCTTAAATGAGCAAAAGCATTCGACACAAAGTGCTGAATATCTCATATGCAAATACAGATTGTTTTGTAGACATGATTGGATACAGACACAAATACCCCAAAATGTTTGCAACATTACATGGTAGAGTATCAGTGGTTTACCTTTCTGATTGCATAGTGCCTGGGAGCTGCAGCTCACTGCCCTGCACAGCATTATGAGAGAATGTTGTAACACATACTGCTGGCCCAGCAAAGGATCAAAATTAAATTGTCAAAGTACACTTTGTACAGAATAGGTACTGCTAGCCAGGCGTGGTGGCGCACGCTTGTAATCCCAGTGCTTTGGGAGGCGGAGACCGGAGGATCCGGGTTCGCGGCCAGCCTCAGCTCTCTCTCTCTCTCTCTCTCTCTCTCCTTAGTGAGGCCCTCCGCAACTTGGTGAGACCCGGTTTCAAAATAAAGTATAAAAAATAGGGCCGGTGGTGTAGCGCGGAGGTAGAATGCCCCTGGGTTCAATCCCCGGTACCGCAAAAAAAAAAAAAAGAGCAGAATGGGTACTGCTTTTGCATCATATAAAGGTGAATAATTGTATGTTGAATCATAATAAATTCATGAAGTTCTAAACATCTGTATATTAATGAAAAATAATTGGGAAGTGATATGCATTCCCAGATGAACATCACTAAACTATATTGGATCCAATTAGGGAAATAATATTGTGACCAAATTAATATATTAAAAACAACAAAGGCAGGAGTGGTGGCTCTCCCTGTACCTGGGAGACTGAGACAGGAGGATCTCAGGTTTGAGTCCAGCCTCAGCAACTTAGTAAGGTTCCTCAGGAACTTAGTAAGACCTTGCTTCAAAAAATAATAAAATAAAATAGGGATGAGGGTGTAGCTTGGAGGTAGAATGCCTCTGATTTCAACCTCCAGTACCGACAAAAAATATAAGTGGAAATTATGACTGATAACACCATATTATTGTTGTCTAAGTATTAGGCAAATTAGCACTAGTTCTCTATGATAAATTGAAACATATCATGGAGTACAGCAAGTTCAGTGACAAATCTCTAGAAACTTTATATGACTTCTGAAATATTTATATTAATAACATTTTAGCCATACAAATTTAAGCGAGGGAAGGCTAAGTCCTTTTGATTTGACACTTTCTCTGAAACTCATATCATATAACTTAATTATTTATAACATCTCTCTTTTTCTAGGGAAAAGAACAAATACTTTGTGATATTCCTAGGAGCTCCTGGGAAATCTCAAAGATAGCGTTAAGTACAAAAGATGCCATTTAGGATTTGATTTGTGGAAAGCAAAATATCAAAAGTTATCAGGAGGTTTCAACAGTTGATTAAGTAGGATCATGGGTTAGTGAGAGACAATACTTGGCCACCTATTTAAACAAGTACCAATAAAAGATTTTTAAAGTTTTAACACAGGAGCTAACATGATCTTAAAGAATCTTATCTCTTTCAGAAGTGAGAGGACTTAGTTCTTCTAAATAATCAATGACATGAACAAGTCAACATAAATCACAGGAAATTAGACAAGAGACAAAATCTTTGACTCATAGATTACTCAGAGGTAAAGAAAACCCATTTACAATGTCCTACTTTTGGATTGTCTAACAATCCAAGGGAAAATAATTAATAAAGAGGAACCAAGTTTTAGTTTTTCATTATTTCAATTTTCAATCTAAATGTCATTTCAAAAACTCTTTGTAAGTTAATTTCAGTTAGCTCTGACAATGACAAATACAACTCCCTTTCCTTGAACTTTCTACATCCTTTCAAGTTTTCTTTCACATATTCTGAAACAACCAGTCCCTTCTTTACTCTGATACATATATATATATATATATATATATATATATATCAGAGTATATATATATATCAGAGTAGCTTTATATATATGAAAAGTGGCTCATATAAGAAAGTTGACAAAATTAGGACATGGATAATTTCATTTTTAATTTTTATTTATTTATTTATTTATTTATTTATTTATTTGCGGTACTGGGGATGGAACCCAGTACCTCCGAGCTACACCCCCAGTCCTATTTTTTATTCTTTATTTTAAAACAGGGTCTCACTAAGTTGCAGAGGGCCTCACTAAGTAGCTGAGGCTGGCCGTGAACCCGGATCCTCAGGTCTCAGCCTCCCAAGTACTGGGATTACAAGCGTGTGCCACCACGCCCGGTTTAGTATATGGATAATTTCAACTGCCTCTCATACATCGGCATTTTGTACAGATTAGCAAAGCATGTTAACATACATATCACAGCTTTTAATAGCAGTATGCGTCTTCAGATTACAATTGTTCAGTGTAGAAAAATTGAACCTATTTATTAAGAGCCACAAATATATGTTCATATAACCTCTATTCCCCATAACATTAAAAGGGGAAAAAAGCACAAAAACTTAAATTTTTGCTCATAAATCAGTGTTTCAGTATTCTATTTTAGAAACTATCTGCATACTTAATGAATATCCATTTACTAACTTAATTTAGAATAAGTCTAAGATTTTAAATTCAAAGATTTTAGGAACTTTGCTCAAGCTGACAAAATTACTGTTGACATAAAGTTGTCA
The DNA here is from genome assembly GCA_004027185.1 of Glis glis. Lineage (NCBI taxonomy): Eukaryota > Metazoa > Chordata > Mammalia > Rodentia > Gliridae > Glis > Glis glis. The sequence continues at coordinate 4,491 of PVJS01014684.1, read as the reverse complement.
GAATAATTTCATTAAATATATAGCTATATCTTTATAATATTACACATCTAGAAGATGTATCATGACGCCGGGCGTGGTGGCGCACGCTTGTAATCCCAGTACTTTGGGAGGCGGAGACTGGAGGATCCAGGTTCGCGGCCAGCCTCAGCTCTCTCTCTCTCTCTCTCTCTCTCTCTCTCTCTCTCTCTCTCTCTCCTTAGTGAGGCCCTTTGCAACTTCGTGAGACCCGGTTTCAAAGTAAAGTATAAAAAATAGGGCCGGGGGTGTAGCGCGGAGGTAGAACGCCCCTGCGTTCAATCCCCGGTACCGCCAAAAAAAAAAAAAATGTATCATATTATCCAGATTCTGCACTACTGGTGTGGGATGTGTTGATAATGCAACTAATTCAATTAGCAAACTTGTATAAATTTAGAAAGAACACACCCAAGTAGAATAAAAAGTATGTATGTCATATTGGCAACTACAAAAGCAATAGTTTTTTATTATCTAAAACTTTTGTTTGGCAAAGATGCATCTAGATTATGTGAATTTGAATTCATAAAATGTATGGATCTTAATTTGACTGCTGAACCTCTCTAGTGAATTTTTAGTTTCAACTTTAATTTTTAACTCAAAAATTTACAGTTTGCTCTTTGCTATAATTACTATTTCTTAAATTGATGCCCTGTATTTGATGAAACATTACCACCCAACTTTCCTTTCAGACAAATTTATAATGACTGCTTTGAAATCATTCTTCCTTAAATCCAGCAACTAATCCGTCTCAAGAATTTTCTATGGTTCACATTGTTTTTCTATGATGATAGACTATCTTAGCAATTTAGAATTCTGATTCCCACTCTCCACTTTAGTTTTTGTTTTTATTGTTTTTTTTTTGTTTATTTGTTTAGTGCTTTAACTGCATTAGTAAGATCCATTTCTTTCCACATCAATGCTAAGAATCAGATTTCACTCCTCAGAAGACATAGCCTTGACACAAAGGCAGTCATCCCGGATGTCAGCGACCTTAGCAGGGTTGAACCACCTACCTTGGTTGGTATCACATCTAAATTTTCATTTCCACTATTGGTCAGATGGTGGATATACTATTCTCAAAGTTTCCCTGTGGCACAAATTGTTCTACCATTTGCTCTAACTAAACTCCAGCTCCTTTCTAGAAGTTTTTATGAAAATTTTTTCGTTGTTTGTTTGTTCTTTCCCTGATCCAGGCAGGCTCATTTTAGGGAGTCCCACTTGACTTCATTAGAGGGAGACTAGGAGCAGATAATAACCTCTGATTTTCTTGGTTTGCCTCATCTGGCAGGACACCTCTACCTCAAAGGTAAGCCAGATCCTGGTGTTCTCAGCCAGCCATGCCTGGGGTTCAGACTCTGCACTACTGGTGTGGGCTGGGTTGAGGGAGGAAGCCTCCAATCTCTCAATAGCACTTGCTAGGAATTATTTTTTCTCTGCATACTGGAGCTGGGGAAGATGAGAAATGCTGGAGGCTTCCCTTTCTCACAAAATTCTGTACCCCTTGATTGGGATCTGAGGGGAGAGGGAGCCCCTGCTTAGTTGGCCACATTATTATTGTTTCAGGTGGGGGAGGGAGAGTACCTTGTCTTCCAAGGCTGGGAATAGCCAGAATCTCTCTGCCCTTACATAAATTTAGTATACTTTCCTTTTTTTTTTTTTTTTTTTTGCGGTACCGGGGATTGAACCCAGGGGCATTCTACCTCCGAGCTACACCCCCAGCCCTATTTTTTATTCTTTATTTTGAAACAGGGTCTCACTAAGTTGCAGAGGCTGAGGCTAAGAAGCTGAGGCTGACCGTGAACCCAGATCTTCTAGTCTCAGCCTCCCAAATACTGGGATTACAAGCATGCACCACCACACCCAGCTTAGTATACTTTTTTTTTTTTTGAGGTACCGGGGGTGTTCTACCTCCCGCTACACCCCCGGCCCTATTTTTTATACTTTATTTTGAAACCGGGTCTCACGAAGTTGTGGAGGGCCTCACTAGGTAGAGAGAGAGAGAGAGAGCGAGTGAGCTGAGGCTGGCCACGAACCCGGATCCTCCGGTCTCCGCCTCCCAAAGTACTGGGATTACAAGAGTGCGCCACCACGCCCGGCCTTAGGGTTATATTTTTTAATCATATTATGGATTTCTAAGTAGAGAGAGAGAGAGAGAGAAACAGGGAGAGAAAGAGAGAGAGACAGAGAGACAGAGAGACAGAGAGACAGAGAGACAGAAAGACAGAGAGACAGAGAGACAGAGAGACAGAGAGACAGAGAGACAGAGCTGAGGCTGACCGCAAACCCGGATCCTCCGGTCTCTGCCTCCCAAAGTACTGGGATTACAAGCGTGCACCACCACGCCCGGCCCCTTAGTATACTTTCTTGAACTAAGTTTTTTTTTAATGCATTGTAAATCCTTAGGAAAATCCCAGAGATTTTAAATGTTTGTTTTTTTCTTAATTTTCACCAGTTTTGGTTTGTTCCTGGGGAGCAGGCCTACAGAGTTACTCACATTGCAATTCTAAAAGTGGAAGTCTAAAACAAAAGTTCTATATTTTCTTCAGTGAAAATTTAGGTAGGATTATTTTTAACTTCTTTGCAAATGGAAGAACTTCCTTTTCATGCCATGCAGGTATGCATAACTCACTTGAATCCAAATATATAAATCCAAATTGGGCTACTCACATCCACATGTCTCTTTTATGCAATGTGTCTCCTATTATCACCTTCTCTGGTGAATCTCTAGAATGTCGACCTGGCTAAGCTAAAGGGTTTTTGACACAATTCTTTCCCAGAATAGTTCCAACTTATTCTAGACCACAGAGACATTTTTGCAAAATGTTTGATGCAGAAATAAATCGGCAGCCATTTTATTTTTTATTAAAAGGAATAAGAAGAGCACAGCAAGCATGCTTCACAAGTGTATTATTTCACCTTCTGGTTCATTTCTGTTGATGATGGGAACCCTCAGAGTTTGCAGGTTCTCTACCTCGCTCCAGAGCCTCTCTCTGTGACTGTTGGACTGGGTGTGTGCTTACCTCTGTGATAAGGGGTACAAACTTCTCCTTCAAGACACTATATCATTGAGATTGGAGGGTGGTGAGATACTGATATGAGAGCCAGTCTGTCCTCATAATCTCATAGGTTCTAGCTTATGTTTCCATTTCCTAATTCATATCCATCTTCCCTTTCTGTTTGCCTGGGGACCTCGGGCTGTAGCATCCCAGATGCAAAAGCAACAGCCTTAAATATGTTACATAGACTGTAACTTACTGATATACATTCATATAAAGTGAAAAATCATAGACTATTCATTCAAGGAAATCAATATCTCTTTAATGTTAGATTTTTTACCTTCTTAGCATATAGTAATTGGTATTTAATATTTAATATATAACTATCAGATCACTCTAACACTTTAGCTAGATTAGTTACCATCTGCAAATTAAAGTGAATAACTTAATATGATTCCATGCTTTTGGACACATCCCACCTATGGGATACTATTATTAGATATTTATATGTGAGTTTATGTTTATTGTGATAAAGAGAGAGAAATTACTTTTACAAGGAGAGTAAAGGCATCCTGAAACCAGAAAATCACCTGTGTGGCAGATTTGGAATAGTCCAATTTAATTCATATTAACTTCTGTTTAGTTTCCTCATCATCATTTTTTTCCCAATGTGTACCAATGATATCAGGTCAAAAAAACACCCTGATCTTACTTTATCCTTTGAAGACAACAGTAGTTTTATTAGCCAGCTTCACCTGAGCCAACTCACTTAAAAAGAGAAAAGGTTTACTTAGCTACCAGCATTGGGCATCCCCGTTGATTTGGTCTTGTTGCAAAGGCAGCACATCATGGTGGGAGAACATGTTAGAGCAAGTGCTCATAGTGAGACAGGATGCAGAGAGTGACTGAGAGAGGAGAGTGGAGTCTCACAATCCTTTTCAGGGCATGCTCCCATGATCTAAGGACCTCTTATTATGTGTCACCTCTTGAATGTCCACAGCACATTCCAATACTGACACCATGTGGACTAAGCCTATATATAGGGACTTTTGGAGGACACCCATACAAACCATAGGTGTTGTCTGCCTCTTCTTAATTCACATGTGGTTACCATTTGGAAGATGTGAAATTCTGTGTCTCTGTTGTCTTTATCTCATAGGCATAGCCATGGAAGATAAACCAGAACATGTGGTTAATGGAGCTCCTACAAGACTACCTATTGCCTCATCATTCTTTTCAATTCTGTAATCTTTTTTTTTGCTGTGATGAAAACATTTCTTGTAAAACCTTTATTCTATCTGCACTTCATAATGATATATCTTTGTTCTGGGGTGCATCTCTTCCTTCCCTGGTAAGAAAATCTCATAGTATTTATCATAGCTCCATATGCCACAGCAGCGATGATTAATTTTTCCAAGTACACTTTTCTTTTTTTTTTTTTTTTAGGAGTCCACTAGCATATTTCTTTCTTTCTTTTTTT
>PVJS01014683.1:0-39998 GCA_004027185.1 Glis glis | reverse complement strand
GGACTTATAAAGACAATGTGTGATCGATCGTGTGGTGCAACTTAACCCATTCAGATCACTGAACGTAACCTCGCCCGCTGGGAGTCAGACTGCGCCTGCGCCATCGTGGCGGCGTGGTTGCCCGGAAACCGCGACGCCGCGGCGCCTGAACTCAGGGTCTCCTTTGACCATGACCAAATTGGTGATCGCGGGTGAGTGGCCCCCGCGCCTGTCCACACATGGCTCAAAATGCCAACAACAGCTCCCATGGCCGCTTGTCGGTGACCTTGACTGGCTTCTCTTCTAGCAGCTGCAGCCTCTGTACGGACCGCCTCGGGCTTTCTTGTGCACAGATACTTACTGGACGGCGACAGGCGGCAAGCACTGCTCAACACTGAACATACAGTGGGGTTTGCATCCCTGCCCTCGGGGAGTTTTCATTCTCATGGTGTACAAACGCATGTAAAGAAGTGCTTTTGAGCCGGGCGTGGTGGCGCACGCTTGTAATCCCAGTACTTGGGAGGCTGAGACCGGAGGATCACAGGTTCGCGGCCAGCCTCAGCTACTTAGTGAGGCCCTCCCCTCCGCAACCTTGTGAGACCCGGTTTCAAAATAAAGTATAAAAAATAGGGCCGGGGGTGTAGCTCGGAGGTAGAACCCCCCTGGGTTCAATCCCCGGTACCGCAAAAAAAAAAAAAAAGAAGAAGTGCTTTTGATACGTGAGATTAAGGTGAGATGCACAGGCCTCTGGGAAAAATACACCCATAACCTCGGGGTGGGGGTGGGAGCAAGGTGGACACAAGGAACTCACTAGGGGACCTGTTACAGGAGCTGCGTTGTGGAGGTTTGGTTTAGGGAGGCTATTGCAGATAAAGGCAGAGGCTAAAAGCCTCGTGGTCTAATGGAGGACCCGAATATAGGGGCAATAACAGGACCTGGGGCTAGATGTACAGGAGCAGGAGCCAGATCCTTGCACCCCACATACACCCAGAAAACGTGCTTGAACTGTATCTTGAAAGCAATGGGAAGTTGTTTAAAACTTTTAGACAGGAGAGTATGCTTCATGGGTTTGCATTTTAGGAAGCCCATCTTGGCAGCAAGAGGTGGGGGGACGGTAAGTGTGGATTGGCAGCAAGGAAGCCACTGAGGGGGATTTTATTGCAAGAGGCTATTGTACCTTCTTCTTCCCCTTCTCAGCAAGTTTCTTAAAAGAATAGACTGTCTCTCTCTCTCTCTCGCTCTCTCTCTCTCTCTCTCTCTCTCTACCTAGTGAGGCCCTCCGCAACGTCATGAGACCCGGTTTCAAAATAAAGTATAAAAAAATAGGGCCGGGGGTGTAGCGCGGAGGTAGAACGCCCCTGGGTTCAATCCCCGGTACCGTAAAAAAAAAAAAAAAAAAAAAAAAAAAGAATAGACTGCTTCACTATCTCCAGTCCTTCATTCCCTCTGGCTTCTATTTCTGCCTTATGGAAACTTCCCTCGCCGAAGTCACCAATTATTTTTCTAAAAGCTGTTCAGTTTTTGTCTTACTTGACTTCTTTGATACATGAAACACAAGTGACATGTACCAGCTGCCTAAATAACTATTCCCTTTGCTTCTTCATTGAGAAGAATATTTTTAAGCACTGACTAACTGTATGCTGGAAAGACTGGAAAACTTACAGAGGATGTTCTGCATATGACTATATCAGGGCAGCATTCTAAAGGAATGGTGGCAGGGGACCTTAGGTAATGACTTCCCAGAAGAAAAGGTTTTAAGCAGATACCTGAAAGATGAGAATTACCTAGCAGAGAAGAGATAGGGGAGAGCAATTTAAGCATGGGTGGCAGGGGTGAGGTTGGAGTGAGGTGAGCTAGTTTGGTGTAGTAGAGAGTATACAATAAGCACAAAATTGAAATAAGCTTTGTAGCCTGGAGAAGAAAGTACAAGAAGGAGGATGGTATAATTTGAGGTCAGAGAGATAATGTGGATTCTTCTGAGCTACACTGAGTAGTTTAGACTGTATCAAAACTACCTGGAAGGTTTTTGGAAAGGGAGGGCATAATCAAGTTTGCATTTTATCCGAGTGTTATGACTGCAGTGTGGGAGAGAAAGGCTGAATGCTAAGAGACCAGTTAGGATACTGGCACTATAGAGCAGGAAGGAGTTGATGGTGGCTTGCCTTAGCATGATTGACAATGGGAATGGAGAGAGGTAAGTGAGTCGAGAGATGATAGGGAGTCAGAATCTATAGAACTGGATGTCTAATTGGGTGGAGGAAGGAAGGGAAGGGAGAAGTTAAAAATTACTCCCAAGTAGTGGTTTGGATAACTGGGTATATTAGAAGTCATTGAAAAAAATTAAGCTGAAGAATGGGCTTAATATTCTGAATACTCTTAATATTCTTAAATAATTGGGGAGAAGGGCATAAAAAACAAAGGAGAAGGAGCATGTTTGGTAAGGGACTAGTAACAAAATCCATCGTAGACATGCTGAGTACCTGTGAGAGATTCATAAAGATAGGGATAAATACAGGGGTGTATAGGCTTCTAGATACAGAGATAGGTCGGAGCTGGAAATATGGATTGCTGGTTGAAACCAAGGCAGTGGAGGTTGGCCAGGAAGAATATATAGGGTATGAAAATAAGATGCTTCACAGAATGATATACACATATATATATATATATATATATATATATTTTTTTTTTTTTGCAGTACTGGGGATTGAACCCAGGGGCATTCTACCTCCGAGCCACACCTCCAGCCCTATTTTTTATTCTTTACCTTTAAACAGGGTCTCACTAAGTTGTGGAGGGCCTCACTAAGTAGCTGAGGCTGGCCATGAACCTGTGATCCTCCTGTCTCAGCCTCCCAAGTACTGGGATTACAAGCATATGCCACCACACCCGGGTGAATGATATTTTTTAATGGATTGAAAAAGGAATGGAGACCTTCAAAGTATAAATAAGAGTAGCCAGAGAAGTAGAAGGAAAACCTGCAGAATGCCCCACTATACTGTGGAAGGGTAGCAAGTGCTGCCAAGGGTCAATGCAAGGAAAGGATCAAGAAATACCTATTGGATTTAGTGGCACAGAGGTCATTAGAAACCATCCAGAGAATTGTGGGATTAGCCAGATTGCAGTGGAATGAGAAATTAAGTAAAGAACTGAGGATGGCAAGTGTGGAGGATTTTAGAAGAAACTTTAATAGAAAAGAGCATGTAGACCTTTTTGTTTTCTAGCAGGGGAGAAACTTAAGTATGACTCAAATGCATTTAAGTATGTTGGAAGGGGGGCATTAAAATTAGATAAGATTCTATCTGTGGAAGATAATCAGTTGAGCAAGGTTCCTAAAAGGGCAGAAGAGGGTGGGATTCAGAGCATGAGGGGTAGGATTAGACAGATCGGAGATGGGATTTCTCTTCCACTGAAAAGTAGAGAGGAAAGGATGAGTCCAGATGCAGACAGGCTTGTAGGTGTGATGGCAGGAGAGTGGGGATTTCCCAACTGATGCTTTTTTTGTTTAGTTTGTTTCAGTTTTTGTAAATTAGAAACAAGATTATCTGTTTTCTTTTTCTCCTCCTCCTCCTCCTCCTCCTCCTCCTCCTCCTCCTCCTCCTCTTCCTCCTCTTCCTCTTCTTTCCTCCTTCTCTTTCTTCTCCTCCTTTCCCAAGGACTGAACTCAGGGCCTTGCACATGCTAGGCATACAATACACTCCACTACTGAGCTACATCCCCAGACGTCTATTGCACTCTGTCTGTTGTCTTCTGATAATGTAGAGAAATGATGTGGAAGGAGTAGAGATTTGGAGGAAGTGGACAAAAAATTTTGAATAGTTATTGTGGAGAATAGACGAGAGTGCTGGTAAGGGAAACAGAGGGATGTCCAGGCAGAGTTAAGAGCCAGTTAGGTCTGATGACCGTGAATTTACACTGATGCCCTCTGGGGGTCGCACCATGTTTCTCCAGTGGTGCCTACCAGATGAGACCCAGGGTCAGAGAAGGCTGGTGACCGAGTTCATACAGGATGAAGGGCTTTTACCAGACTAATCTTCCAGAAGGATGGTAAAGGCCAGGTCACTTAAGACATGAGTCATAGAGTCATTTGAAGTTATGAACGGTGGATTTGAACTAGACCAAATAGATGGAGGGAGGTTGAGAAAGGTTGATGACCTAGGAGTTCCCATGAGGTTGAGAAACTAATAATTGGGATCAATAAAGGAAGAATGTTATGGAAAAAGTTCTGCCCTTTGCCCCTGTCCCTCCTACTCTATTTCACACCCAGTCCTGTTCCCTGTGGTAGATTTAACTTCTTAAGCATTGATGGCTGCAAAATATGTGGTTGAAGCACTTACATGGCCCCTGAACTTCAGACTCACATATCTGACTACCTGTTGGTTATATTCGCTTAAATATACTACCGATACCTCCAGCTGCACTTGTCTGAAAGTCAACTTCTCATCCATGATTTATCTCTAATAATGTCAAGATTATCCACCTAAGCCAGAAAATAGAAGTTATGTCAAATTTCTCTCTCTCTCCCTCAGCTTCTCCCTCCCTTGTGACTTTGTGCCACACTTCAATTCCAAGAGGGTGTTCTCCACCATGCCTTGCTTCACATCCTGCCTTTGAGTGGCTTCTAGTGGGTAGTTCATTGTTAGTACTTCATGCTTAATTAGTAGTATTTGGCAGCCTTTTAATATAATAAAAATCAGAAGTTTATGTCATGGCAATCTATACCACAATTTTATGTTATAACATTATAACACAACTATGACTAATTCCATAATTATATGGCAAATACACTATGTGTAGTGGTCATTTCTGTGTGATGAAAGAAAGCATTTGAACTCTCATAGGTAGAGCAGATTGTCCATATTATGCTAAAGCAGAACTTCTGGCAGACTATTTACAGAAGAATCTTCCTGATTTTCGGATATATAAAATTACACAACACCCTGATGTTTGGGAGGTAAGAAGCCTTTAAAGTTTGTTAAACTCAAATGTGCTTTAAAAAATGTTTTCTAATTTGATGAAATATTAGCGAGTCTATCATCTTGGCCTCTGGTAATGAATGTTCATGTACTAATGATCTCTGAATACTAATAAAAAGAGCTCTTACTCATCAGTCTCAAAATATTGATTATATTTTTCCTAATACCTAACAGAACAAATGAAAGCCTAATGATAAGTAAATTAGGCCTGGCTCTTCCACCACCACCACCACCAAGAATCCAGGTACCTTATACTGCACTAGTTAACTTTTCATTCTCCTTCATACTGATTTCTAATGACACGAGGACTTATTTGTTTGAAATATCCATCTCTGTGACTGGATCACCCCATAAGCAGACCTGAAGATGGAGATTCTGGTGATGGAATCAGAGTGCTCATGGGAACAAGTACTGAGAAGGAATGAGGGCATCAGGATTGGGCAAAGAGAGAAGTTGGACAGCTGTAACAGCAGGCTCAGATGATCCTCCAGGGAACTTATGTTGGGATGCCTTTCAGAGATATCCCAATTTTAGGCAAGGTATCTGAGCTTCTGTACTTACTCATCAACCAGTCACCTGATATAGTCTGTCCCTGTTATTGGGACTTAACTTTAGGAAAGGGAATGCCCTAGAGAGACTCAGCAGTAAGCCTTCAGCCTTCAATACACCTGGTGATATGGAGGGAATGAGTGCCTTGGTTATGAAGGGGGAATCTGGACTCTACGTGACAGCATCTGCTACAGTCCACCCCTTGTGCCCCTGGACCGGCATGCTCCATATAATAAGTTCACACCATCTGGAAATAGCTCCTCCAGGATTCTGGTTGGCATCTTTCTCTGGGAAACTTTACAGGAGAAAAGTTAGTGAAATGATCTATATTTTCCACTGCATATGGTTTCAGGGCCAAACTGACACTCATTACCTCTCTTCTCTGCTATCCATTATAAATTCTCTTTACCCTCTGCTGGTATAGGTGACTTATCAGGTGTGGTGACCTAGATCTGAGTCCTTCAGGGATCTGAGCCCTAGTCCCTTTTCAGACTATTACTGCTGCACTTGTCCATTTATTGTCAAAAATCAAGCAGGGCAATACCGAAGATGCCCCAATGGATAACCTAGATGCTAAACATTCCTTACTACTCACAATGGGTGAAAGCTACCCCACATGCTTCTGATTGGCAGGGCCAATTACCCCTGCCAGGATGGTGACTGCTCTCCTCATCTGCTGGTCTCCTAGCACAGGAACCTGGTGTAACTAATGGAAACCACAGCTTAAAATTTAATGGGCCTCTTCCTGTGTCCCCTGACAGAAGCACTAACCCCTTGGGATTCAGAATCTCCTCGTCCATATGGTCCATAGTAACAGAGATTCTGGAAGCACAAATTCCCCAAGTGAGCGCCTGGGAGTGATGTAAACGGGATCACTCTTAATCCCAGCCCTTGGTTCCTAGATTCAGATCTACACATTAGAGCAAAATACTACACTGATTTATGGTGTATATTAGATCCTAAAAGGGGTGCTCCATTCTTGCAAGGTATCAAACAGTCTCAAAGCTGGTGCCTGTACCTTTGGTGGTAGCCTGTCCTGTCCCTCCATCAGGCTGGGTGATATGAAATGTGATGGGGCAGTGGATCCCATGGTAATATGCTCAATACTGCACCTCTTTTCCTATAAAGTGGGTCCCTTGGTTCATACTGATGTTATACAACATCTAATGTTGGTTGGTAAAACATTTTGTAAGCTCTTAGCCAGAGGTGCTGATCGAAGCTCTAAAATTAGGAAAAGCAATTGTTTACCTAGTATATATGTTAATGCAAATCTAGATAAAACATTACCCTATACAGGGTGAAAGGAGTTCAGTGTAATCAACTTACCACAAAAAGGCTGGTTGGTGTCTTCAAAGGATAGTGCCATTATCAGGGGGCCAGCAGTAGTCTGTTGCTGGCACATTAACCATTTATCAGCAGCAATAACTTAGGTAGGCTTTGGTGAGTGGTAGCACATTCTCGAGCTGTTGTATAACGTCTGTCTCTTTTGTGACCCATTGAGCCTGCAGCTGTCTAAGTTATCCATTGAGTTATTTAGTACTTCTTTCATAATACATGTTCTCTAATAGCACTGCCTCCTGAGCTCTATTATTTCAGGATTTTATCCCAATTGCTAGGGAGAAAACTCTACAACAGTACGTCCTTTAACAGTGCTGTTGTGGAGTGGACAGGCACACTGGGCTTCTCAGGGAGACTGGGACCCTCTCACAGGTGCATTCCCTATCACTTTGGTGAATGTAGTGTCCTCCAGGCCCTTTCGGAGAACATGGTTGACAAGTAGATTTTCCAGCCTCCCCTAGTACCATATTCACTAGCTTTGTGATCTCTTCCCCCACTGTCTTCCATGCCAGTTCTGGCATTTCTATATCATTTAACTTAAGTCATTGCTTTCTTTGTTATTGATGCATTGTAATTGTCCATGATAGTGAGATTCAGCTTTCTCGAAATTTCTGAGAGCCATTCTAGCAACAAGTTATCACCGTCTTCTGAGGTCCCACCAGGGTGTGTACTCCTGATTTGTAGAAAAGTGATTCATACTGATAAATTCTCCTTGTCCAACTTGATGCCCCACCCTTGATTCAGCACTCTGAGGGTCCAATCCCATACATATTTTCCCAGCTCCTGCAGAGATGTCAGCATATTCTGCTTAGTGCTGAAGGCCCTTCAAGGTAGAGTCCCTTTCCTCCTTACCCCAGCATGTTGCTGGTCAGGCTGTGCTGTGACTAAAGAGACCGTGGTGGAATCCTCATGGTAGTGCTATTTGCTTTAAGATGGCAAAAAGGAAGCTTAGAGATATTTAATATCAGCAAGAGGAATTAGTTCCCAGGATTTTATTTGTAAGGTAGCCTCATTACACATGCCTCTAATGACATGTTCTTTTTTAAGACCACTGTCCTATACTTCACTGATAAGAATATTACTTCCTCTCTCTACTCAGATGTTATCATTGGAAGGACTAGTATATACAAACCTGGTAATGATAATTTAAACTTTTCTGATATACTATCAGAAATCTCCAAATAACTTTTAGTTCATTCAGTATAAACCATGCCCACAGACTTGAAAAGCAATATCAGAATTTATGTGGCCCTAAAACTAGAAGTATCTTATATGTAAGACCAATAAAGAGAAAATTAATCATTTTTTAAATCATCAAATTAGAACACCTGGCCACTCTTTAAGTTAACTTGCACTCCAGATCTCCTCAGCAAAAAAGAACAATTTTTAGTACCTTTATTTGGTCAATGAACTTGAAGAATATTCTTCCTTATTCATTAACTTGTTACTTAAATTATCTCTATTTTCTATATTTACATATTCTGTTTATAGATATGTAAGTGGTATTATGTAGACATCACGGCACTAAAAACAAGCGGTTATTTTGGTGTTGGAGTTATAAAGAATCGACTTCTCAGGCAGACTTAACATAGGACTTTTCTTGGAATATCATTCAATAGGAGTGGCTGAAAGAGGTGTGTGAAAAGAATAAGTGGAGTCACAAAAATTCCCCCATCATCTGGAGAGAGCTGCTGGATCGTGGCGGAAAGGGTTTGCTTTTGGGAGGATATAATGAGTTCCTGGAGCATGCCCAGGTACATAAATTAAGTTGATTTACCTGTTAAAAAACCCATCATTCTCTTACATTATTTTATGTTTCAAATATCTTGTTTTCTGAGACATTCTCTCACCTGTCTTTCTAGTCCATTTCGACTTTGAATAGAAACTTCCCATTATAGCCATTCCTGGGTAATAACCTGTTCTCTGAGGTTGACTTTTTCTTTCCCAATGTTTAGCTTTACTATGGTGTCACCTCCAGGATGGAGACTGAGTTGATGATGATAATTGCTCAAGAGAACCTGCAGGCTCATATAAAAAAGAAGCTGGAGAAAGAAGCCCTGAAAGATCTCATCAGCCCCTTACGGGTCTGGATCACCAGGTGAGATAGTCGAACTCCAGGATTTATGGGGTCGGCTTTTCATTTTTAGAAAGGACAGAGAGACTGGATTAATTCCATAATGGAAGAATATCTGAATGTTAGGTTGCAGATGTGTGTGTATGTCTACGTGTGTGCACATACATGTATAGGTATATAGGTATGTGTGTATATATGTGTGTACATGTGTTTGAGGTCTAGGTTTTACACATACACACCTGTGCGCACACACACACACACACACACACACACATGCACACATTTAATCTAAAAGCAACTTTATAGCATGGCTGTTTTGGCAAGTTTCTGTCTCTGGCACTTGCCCTCTCTAACCATTGCGCTCCCTCTTTTCCACTTACTAGTTTCCCTTGGCCTTTCCTTACTCACTCGCTTACTCTCTGTACCCACTCCCTCACCTTGCTCCCCTTTCCTTTCTCCTTCTCAAGTCTGCTTCTCACTCCTTGAAGTCTGGGACACATGTGATCTTTGTTGTCTCTTTCTTCCTTTCTTTCTCTCTCTCTCTCTCTCTCTCTCTCTCTCTCTCTCTTCTTTCTTTCTTTATTTATTTCTGCACTCTGTCTCTTTCTTGCTCTCTCTCTCCCTCCCCTTCTCCTTTCCCCACCCTCAGTCTGTCTCTCATACAGTCTTTCTCACTATGTGTGTATCCTAATATGTATACTTGCTTTAGAAACTATTTGTTACTATGAAATGTTACAAATACCAGAAGAATTGAGAATCGTGCAATAAACATGTATGATCCTATCACCCAGATTTAATAAATACCACATTTATAAATGACTAAAATGGTGTAGATACAGTTGAAGACCCCATTGTAGTCATCCCCAAGCCCGTCATGAGTACCAGTGCTGCTCACATGCATTTCCCAATTCTCCACAGTTGAATATCACAGAAATAGAAGACCCAGATACTTGCTGAATGTGGTTACAGACACAGCACACAGCCTGTGTTGATCCTAGCTATCTTTGTAAGGATTTTTCTTTGTAAGAATTTGGAAAAGAGAACCCTTTCCAAAAAAAGATGTCATATTTTGTAGATAAAGGTATAAAATAAAAGAGATCTATGGCTAATGGAAACATATGTTTTTATCATTTCAAGAGAAAATGTAAACATGTCACTAGAATAATTGGTACAGTTCTTTGAAATTTTTCTTTCTCCATATGGGGAATTATATTTTATTTGAAAAATTTAATATACAGGTGCATTTCTAATTTTAGATTGCTTTCAGATGCCCAGAGCAAGGAGTTAGTCATGAGAATTTTTTTGTTCTACTTCCCATTCCTAGCCTTAAAAATTTCCACGCAGCTGTGTGAATGCTTACTTAAAAATATGAAATCCTCTTATCAATGCACATATAGAAATGTCTATTAAGAATAAATGCTTAGCAGGGGCAAAGGACCTAACCATTCCCAACCCGCTCTGCATTTGTATCAGCGCAACGTCTCCTGTCTGCCACCACCTCATTCCCATTCTGACCAGCGGCGAAGTGTTCGGGAAGCACACGGAAATCAGCCTCGTTCTCTTCGACAAGAAGTGGACAGAAGACCTGGAGAGCCTGGTGATGGAGACGGCGGAGATGGCGTCGCCGTTGCTCCGCAGCGTGTCCAGCTGCACGCAGGCGGAGAAGGCCTTCCGCCAGGCGCACGTGGTCATCATCCTGGACGACAGCACGGAGCAGGAGGTGGACAGCCTGGAAGGCTGCCTGCGCAGCCGGGTGCCCCTGTGTCGCCTCTACGGATACCTGATGGAGAAGAACGCTCACAGCTCGGTCAAGGTCATCGTGGGAGGAAAAACCTTTGTGAATCTTAAAACGCTTTTGCTTATGAGATTCGCCCCGAGCATTGCGCACAACATTATCGCGGTGGCGCTTGGGGTGGAAGGCCAAGCAAAAGCCGCCTTGGCCAGGAAAATGAAAACCACCCCCTCGAGTAAGTGAACTGTGCTCGCGGCTTTGCGTTTTGACGCCTGATTTCAGGTAGCTGGGTGGAAGGCTGCATCCCCTAGGATCTTTCTGGATGTCGGGAAGGGAAGTAGGAGGCAGATACAAAGAACTTCTCCTTTGATATAACTACAATAGTCCATTGTCCAACAGTCCCCAATAATAGTCCAAACCCCCCCCCCTTCAGGAGAGTACATTCCAAGACCCCAGTGGATGTCAGAAACCAGGGATAGTACTAGACACTATATGTGCTGGGTTTTTTTTTCCCCAGACATACATACTGTGCTAAAGTTTAATTTATAAATCAGCAAAGGTAAGATATTAACAATAATTAATAATAAAGTAGAACAATTATAAAATTATACTATAGTAAAAATCATCCAAACATATTATTTCTGGAATTTTCCACTGAATATTTTTAGACAGTGGTTAACTGAGGGTAACTGAGACTATGGGAAGTAAAACTCAGACCATGGAAAGTAAAACCACAGATTATGGATAAGGGGGACTATTGTACTGTGCAATTTTTTTAACCAGGTTTTACAACTGACCTTGTCTATCATTTTAAAATTAGTAAACAAATATTTAATATATAAGGTCTATATTAGTCAAATAGTAATTTGAACCCTCGTATTCCAGTTTTTCCGTGATAATCATTAATTAAGGTAATCAGTATTTTTTAAATTAAGGCCAAGTTAAAATGACTTTGCCCCACTTTCTACCCATGTGACTTTGAGCAAACTTGCTGTGCCTCAGTTTTCTCATCTGTAAGATGAGGGTGTTAATAGCACTTCCCTCCTGCAACTGATGTGAAGATTCAATGAAATAATATTTCTAAAGTGCTTAGAGGAGTGCCTAGCACAATGTAACATTCACAAGAATGTTAATTTAAACTTATCAATAGTTGATGATATCTGATCAGTTTCTGCTCATATTAATCTCTGAACCGGTAGACATCAGCATCATGTGAAGATGAGACTGAATCACAAAATGGATGGCTGTATTAAAAGGGGAGCTCACGTTTGACATATTTCAACTCTGCATCCTTAGATAGAACAGGCGGAACAGAGTCCATTGGGAGTGGAAGGTGGAGCAAGGCATTCTCTCAAGCAAAATGGGGAAGACAAGGAAATGTGAGCCTAGAATGCTCCAATCCCAGCAATGAAGGGCGTCAGTGAGTCCCCAGCATAATACAGCCAGGGCTGCATTATCCATTTTTTTTTTTACGATGAAGCCCTAGAAATCACAACTTCTGGTGTCTTACATGCATATCTTTAGTGTACTACCCCTAGGGTCAGTATAAAACTCAGCCAAATTATGGCTAAAATTATTCAGTGGGAAATGAAACATTTTCTAACCATTTTATCTTTGTCATCGACCTTATATATGTAGACATTGACTTATCACAAAAGATCTATAATGTGCTGATGCAAGGTGTCAAGAAGAGGCAGTGATACAAAATTTAAAACAAGGTGTGTGTGTTGGGAGTGGGAGTAACAGAGGGTTTTCAGCCAGAAAGCTGCTCTCTGTGGGTCCGCTGGTGCCATAATTCTAAACTCTGCTCTACTCAAAGAAATAAGCATGTGAGAAGCAGGGGGAATAAAGAAAAGATAAATAGAGGAAAGCTAGGAAGAGGAAGGAGACATTAAAGGGACA
The DNA here is from genome assembly GCA_004027185.1 of Glis glis. Classification (NCBI taxonomy): domain Eukaryota; kingdom Metazoa; phylum Chordata; class Mammalia; order Rodentia; family Gliridae; genus Glis; species Glis glis. The sequence goes on along the minus strand of PVJS01014683.1, from coordinate 27,451 downwards.
GTAGTCATAGAATTATCAGTGTAACAGCAAGGAGAACCCCAGCAACAACAAAAATAGATTTAAGCAAAATAGTGTGAAAGAGAAAAACCACCAAGGAAATCACCCCGGGATGGTTCCAGATGCAGGAGGGGAGCGAGCCTTTTCAGAAAAACAAGGTCCGGGATATGCCCAAGTTCAGTTCACATGCAACCCTGTTTCTCAGCCCGTGTGTGTTGACTTTGCTGGGACTCCTGCATTGTAAGTGAAATAAAGTCAACTCAAAGTGACTAAGGTCAGATAGAGAACTCTTTTTATCCCTACATAACTGAAAGGCACCAGAGGTAGTTTTTATTTAAGGCATAACTGAACACTAGGGCTCAAATGATGACCGCAGGCACACTTGTCCCTTCTCGTCGTGGCCCATCCTCCCCATTGGTTTCATTCTCAGGTGACCTCTAAGAAGTGGAAAAGTGGTCACTAGCATCCCTGACTCATATGTTCAGAACCTACCTTCCCAGGAGAAAGAGGGCTGTCTTTCCTATTTGTTTGTACCAAAAGGAGTACAAACTCGTTGGCCAGGCTCGGACCACATGCCCTTCTCTGGTCTCTGGATAGATCATTGTGGTCCAGAGGGTGGAATCTGGGTCTTGTGCCTATTGGTGGACCAGAGGGGTAAGAACAGCTCGATCCAAACCATATGGACTGAAATTGGGGAAAGGTAGTTATTTGAAGAAAAAACAAGATGTCATTACAGAAAAAAGAAAGGGAAGAAGAACTGGAGATAGAAAATCAGCAGATGATCACTAATTTTCTGTATTTGGAGCTATAAATAGCCTCAAAGCCAGTAAGAAAAATGAGACCCGGCTTCTCTAAACTCTAGGAAGGAAGTCTTTGGGCTTACCTGGTGTTGGAGAATTTTTTTCCCCATGTGGATCCCATGGTCTCTAGTCCCTCACTATCACCTTCCCATCCATCCCTCCTCCGGCATGTGGCTGATGGAGGGGCCCAAATGCACATTAGCTCTCCCAAGAGTTGGTCAGTGGAGGGAGAACCAGCCATTTCTACTTCATGTGCCATTTTGGTGAGGGAGAGAATGTCAGAGGACAAGGTAAATATCGATGGTTGTCCGCCCAACATCCATTCCCACCCTCTCTAGCCAGTGTCTTGCTATAGAGGTCCAAACACTCACTCATTTTCTTAGTTTCTCTTGCAAGCTGGGAGTGACGGAGTGATGTAGTATGGGTCCCCTAGGAAATATTTTTCACTCCTTGAAAGGAAAAAGGCAAAAGAGAAAGCCCTTGCCCCACTCTTTTCCCTACTGCCTGTCTTTGAGCACAACTGTGTGAGAGCGTGATACCTAGAGCAGCTGCGGCCATCTTAGAGCCTCGAGGGGAAGGCCAAGAGAATCACATCTTTAAACTGTTGAACCAGCAGGTCACTGCCTACTTTGACTTGTTACCCGAGAAAAGTAAACTCCTTCTACTTAACGCGAGTCAGTCGAATATTCTGTTACTTAAAAACCAAAAACAGCAGGGCGTGGTGGCGCACGCTTGTAATCCCAGTACTTTGGGAGGCGGAGACCGGAGGATCCGGGTTCGCGGCCAGCCTCAGCTCTCTCTCTCTCTCTCTCTCTCTCTCTCTCTCTCTCTCTACTTAGTGAGGCCCTCTGCAACTTCATGAGACCCGGTTTCAAAATAAAGTATAAAAAATAGGGCCAGGGGTGTAGCGCGGAGGTAGAACACCCCTGGGTTCAATCCCCGGTACCACAAAAAAAAAATCTTACTTCCTACAAGAGAACAGGAAAAATTTAGCCTCCATAATGGGAAGTGATGTGGCCTTATAGGAGAATTAATAATTTAAGCAAATAAATAAGTTAATATGTATGTAAATATAATTACTTATTTGCACTTTGCATGCAAAATTCCTAGAATATCTGCAATTGTAGAATTTTATTAAATACCAACCCCTTTTTCTCTCTAACCCATATCCTCTTGGTTTTCTTTAGAAAAATAAATACTATATCCCTGTATCATAATTGTTTCCTCACTCACTCCCCTCCAACCCCATGATTTGGGTCTGATTTTTTTTTCTAAACCTAGTACCTAGAAATACCTTCCACATAGAATATATTCATAACTATTTGTTGACCAGTTGTTCTCCAGGGTCCTATTATTACAACATCTTCATTTTGCAGGAGATAAACCCCACCCAGAGAGTTAAGCCATTTGTCTGAATTTCTTTTATTTTAAATTTAATTAGTGCATTGCAGTTATATATCAGAGTGAGGTTCAATGTGACAAAAACATACATGATACAACTTTTAATGTATTTCCCTCCACATCTCACCCCATTCCCCCTCCTCCTCTCCACAGGTGTTAGTGAAATTGATAGTAATACCTTCATATATTGCCATTGTATTATTCAAATTGTTTCCTTCTCCAATTCTCCTTCCCAGCCCTAAATCCCTCCCCTAATCCCCTTCCATTATTCTGTAGGTCTCTCTCTGCATTAACATCCCTTATGTTCCCTATTTTCTCTCTAGCTTCCACATATGAGAGAAAAACATACAACCCTTGACTTTCTGAGACTGACCGATCTCACATAGGATAATATTCTCCATTTCCAGCAATGGAGGGGGTTTAGGGGAGGAAGGTGGAGGAGGAGACTTGATGAAAGAAATTATCAAATTATCAGTGCTAATCTCAATATCATGTACAGGGAAGGGGAGGGAGTGGGGTGATATGGGGGGAAGCTCACCAAGTGCTGTGTGCATGTATGTCCCTATCTGAATTCCATTATGATGTATGATTACAATGCACCAATAAAAGTATACTAAAAGAAATATTCTCCAGTTCCACCCATTTTCCTGCAAGCAGCACAATTTTGTTCTTTATGGCTGAGTAGAATTCAAATTGTGTTTATTTACCACATTTTCTTTATCCATTCTAGAGTCAGATGCCTTGTCAGAATCAAAGTAGATAAAAAGTTCTCTCTCTCTCTCTCTCTCTCTCTCTCTCTCTCTCTTTCTCTCTCTCCATCTCTTCCCTCCCTCTCTCACTAAATAGCAGCAAAGTAATAAAGTTAGTACTACCTACCCTCAGTGATATAATTTTCAGTATCAATTTCTTTTAGGGAACATTACAATATTCTATTCAACAATTCACAGAACATTATTAGGGATTGCTAAACTCTGATCATTAGGGTAATCCATACCTTTTGCATAGTTTTTGGGAGTATAAAATTTGTTTCATTTTATAGCAAATGGACCAATCCTGAAATAAACATACAAACAAAAATGGGCTTCAGGTAAATTTTTACATTAATATACTTTATTGTGATTATTTTTATTTCTATTCCTCTTAGGCATCAAAGATGTGATAATTTGGGGTAATATCAGTGGAAATAACTATGTCGATCTGAGGAAAGCAAGGGTTTATAGATATGAGAGTGCCATTTGGGGACCTCCTCACTATTCCCGACCTGTTTTAAACTTGATTTTTGACAGGTAAAATATATTTCTAAGTGAAGTATACTAACAATGTTAAATAAACGTATAATAGTTGTTATTATCTTTAGAATAATCCATAAGTCTTACATTGTTTATACTCATATTTGTTCACTTTCTACTTACAAAAACATAGAAAATTCCACAGAATGTCAACAACTTGATCCAAACCCTAATTTATTTGATTTTGAAATAATGGATTTTTATATTTCAGATTATCCTTAAAGTATTTCAGATGCTCCATTGAAGTTATCTCAAAAACATAAATATATGTAAAGGGAATTAATATAAAGACAGAGAGATATATCCAAGTTGACATTAGTTGAAAAATTTCAAGAAAGAGGAATTAAAGATGATGAGCGGGCTGGTGACTGTGTCCCAAGAGAGGCAGCACTGAGAGGTGGTGAGACACACAGTCCTGGGACCAGGCCACCTGGGTTGGAATTCTCACTTAGCCACTTAGCTGTGTGGTTTCAGTAAAGTTACTTAACCTCTCTACACCTTGGTTTCTGTATCTTTCAATTGGAAATGGTAGCACAGGCAGCCCATATAGGGTCATTGGTAAAATGAAATGCATTAATCAGGTAGAGCACAGTAAACACCGGCATTATGATGAGGCAGAGGAGGAGAAATGGGCAGGTATGACTTTTAAGCATTTTTTTAAACTGCAACATTGTTCCTCCTCAGACCACAGGACCTTCCTGCATGCCTAGGCATACTGGTCCCGGGTCCACCCTCCTGGAGCCTGATCCTCTGCGTTTGTTGACTGCCCAGGGCCAGTGCCACATGGAGCTCGGTCAGGCGCTAACCCATTGCAGGGCAGCCCTTTAACACTGGCTGTGGTCCAGCTGGACTGTTCCCTGAGTTCTGACTTCAGACCATAAAAACATGATTATGTCCCTGTATCTCAAAGTAAAAAATTCAATGCTTTATGAAATCATTTTATTGTAAATGAAGGGTTCCACTGGTTCCAAGATAGCATCTTCATAGAATAAATTCTTTGTAATGAATGCAATGGTTTCTCAAGTCTCTGGTGACTTTTCTGTGTTCCATATTTATATCATCATGTTTTTAGTTTGAAATTTGGGGATTCCTTTCTTCTACATTTTATTATTTGTCCATAAACATTTGATGGAGATTGAAGGCACTTGAAGAAAGGGTACATGAAGTCATATTTCAATTGTGATTATGAATACAATTCCTTATACCTAATCCTATTGTGCCAGGGAGCATTATTTTTAATTTACATTCCTCTCTCCTCTATCAAATTGTTTCTTTCTCTCTCTGCAGTGACTGGGTAAAAAGAGAATTTGTGATAACTCTTAAAAATTTGAGCGCCACAGGAAAACAATTTAGAAGCATTTTAGCTGCGCACAGTATAACCACTACGTTGAAGTACTGGTATCATGGCTCACCGCCTGGGGAGATTGTGTCTTTAGGAGTACTCAGTAAAGGTAAAGCTGGGTTCTTCCTATCTTGTAAAATTTAAGAACCTTTTTAGCCAGGCATGATGGCTCATGTCTGTAATCCCAGTACTTGGGAGGCTAAGACGAGAGGATCATTGATTCACGGCCAACCTCAGCAACTTAATGAGACCCTCAGCAACTTAGCAAGACCCTGTTTCAAACAAAAATAAAATGGGGGGGTGTGGCTCAGAGTTAGAATACCCTTGGGTTCAATCCCCAACACCACACAAAAAAAAGACCCTCTATCTTGGCCTTACCATAGTCTCTAAGTTATCTGAACTTTTATGATACCATAATTCATTCATGTATTAATTCATTTATTCATTCAAAAACTCAACAATATTTCGCATGAATGTACTGGGAGCACAAATAGGAATTTACCTGAACTCTGCCTTCATGAAACTTACAGTAAAGAAGATCCAGACACATAAACACAACAGTCCTGTGAAATTTTTCTCACTGCACCCAGCCAAGAAAGAGAAAGCAAGGTCAATTCTACACAGGGCGCAGGAAGAATCAGAACATCTTCATAAAGGAGATGACCCTGCAGGAAGCCATAAAGTCTGAGAGAAGAGCTCTGCTTACGGAGCCCTAGGAGCAAAGACGCAGAGCAGGACACGAAGGAGTGCAGAAGAACCCAGACCTTAGGGAACCACGCAGCACTGGGAATGTGGATATTGCTGCCCATCATCAAATACTGAATGGAAATGTTTACAGCCTTAATGTTTTCATCAGCCAAAAATCAGGAGTCTTCTGCCAATTTTACAAAACAGGAAAGAGAACGCTGGTGTTCTTCCTCTCTAGGTTCTGCCTGGAGCATCTCTTCCCTGTGTACTTTCCTATCTACCTTAACAAGCTTATTTGCTCCCAGAGCTTCAGGCCTGGCCCTGTCTGCTGAGTTCCAACCTGTGAAACATGGCCACCTGGATACGGTGCTGTCACTCGGCCCAGCAGACACCAAACTGAATTCACTGTCATGCTTCCCAATCTGATCCACCACTTGATTCCTTGCTTTATAAGCAGAACCACCATCTTCCTTCTTGTTCCAGTGACTTTGGGGCAGCTTGAGGACGTCCCTCCAAATCCCCTATATCATAATTCATCTCTGTCTCTCCTCTAACCTCACATAGCATTTTGTTCCTCTATCAGAGAGCATCTTCTAATCTTCCATTTTTAGTTGTGTATGTTCCCTTTATTGGAGTGTCTACACTCTGAGGGCGGGCACTTGGGACCATCATTCCACGCCTTCATGTGAGGAGCATTTTGTATGGTAGACACCCAGTGAATCTTGAAGTGAAGGTGCGTGAACATTGCCACAGTATCAATTCAAATCAGTAGGGAAATAGGCATTTTAAAACCTATCTTTATAGAAAGTTGAATTAATCTCTGTAGGAATTCCATCCAAAAATGAATAATGTAATACTGAAGGGAGGGAGAGATGAATCACCATTATCTGTCTCCCTGACACCATCCCATTAGGTGAACCTTCATACATCATCTGTCCATAAGACTAGTTCTTTACAGATAAAAACAAATATGGAATGGATGGAAGACCTGGGTAGCCCTCTAAAGAAAAGTCTTTTAGATCCTGATTTCTTGACTATCCTGGAATATTTTTTGCCCTAGCGATTACATTTTTGGTGCCCAGAATAGGAGGAATAATTTTCTTACTTGACTGAGGCACTAAAAAGAGGGAATCATTTTATCTGAATGGTACTCAGGTAGTAATAAATGGTGTCAATCTTTTTATTTGGAGATATTCATTTGGGAACCTGGAAGCAGCAAGAAAATAACTAACTTTCCTGCCTGCTTCTTTCCTTTGGCAGTCCTTCAGACCCTGGCAATATGACTGCCATAGTCAAGGAGAAGTACGGAAGGCCAGATTGGACAAATGATGTAGACTCACAGGGGAGTCATGAAAAAACTATGGGAAACAAACACAAGGAATACAGACAAGGGTTAGAAAGAAAAGACCGCATTAACCCTCTCAATATGAGAGAAACAGAAGGGAGAATTGTCAGAACCTGGATAGGTGCTTAGTCCATCCTTCTAGTCTTCCTTCAAGAGGAATCTCCAGAAAGCTAGTTCCATCATTGCCATGAAAAATCGTGTATTATGTGTGTCCTGTTCTACAGTTCTTAATCAGAAGGGTTTTTTTTCCTGAATTCTTTTGTTTTGCTTTGCTTTGTGTTTGCTCATGGCAGGCCAGTTTGGTATTCCTGAAGGCATTGTCTTTTCTATGCCTGTGAAATTTGAGAATGGAACTTGGACAGTTCTTACAGACCTTGAAGATATTGAAATAAGTGAAAAAATAATGACCAGAATGACAAGTGATCTAATTCAGGTAATATGAGAATACATTCAAGGGAACTGGCTTTGATAATGATCTTAAACTGATTCCCTTTGGCAAGATGTACATTGGTTTTCTGTGGGTTCCATTTGCATCTTATTCCTAAGAATAATGAGGCAAAACAAAAGTTTGAGGAAATGAGCAGAAAACTGCTCATTTGGTTATATAATTTCTGGTATGTTAAAACAATTTCCATTTATTTAAAAATCAAGAATCAAAGCATTTTTCTATTAAAGAATAACTAAGGAATTGTGGTCATTTAATTCTCTGATTATGAAATTTGTCTACAGGAGAAGCTTGTCGCACTTGGAGATGTGATAACTTTTCACCCATACAAGTCAGGTAATCTCTCAGATGTGATGTTTCACTGGTCTGATATTAAACAAATATTAAATACTTGTTATAACTGAATCACTATTAATATAGATAGTTTTAATCCACATTTTGTCATTTTTAAACTAAATTATTGACAAACTAAACTGCCAAGTTGAATGTATCTTTTGAAATAAAACATCTCATAAGAATGCTAAGGAAATCACATCTTAAAAACATTATGGCCTTATAAAATTTTGTATGCCATATTTATTAGTGTTCTAGGGCTACTATAACAAGTTGCTGCACCTTAGGTGGCATAACACAGTGGAAATTTATTTGCTTATAACTCAGGAGAATAGAAGACCTAAATTAAGGTGTCAATAGGGCCTCTGAAGGCTCTAGGGGAAAATACTTCCTTGCTTCTTCTAGCTTCTGCTAGCAGTATTTGGTATTCTTGGCTTGTCGCTACATCACTCCAATTGCTGCCTTCCTTAGATGTCCGTTTTCCCTCTGTGTGTCTATGTTTCCAAATCTCTCTCCCATAAGGACACCAGTCATTGCATTAAGGACCCACCCTAATCCAATATGACCCCATCTAAAATTAATTATATCTGTTAAGACTCCATTTCCAAATAAGGTCACATCCATAGGCCCCAGGGTTTAGGACTAACACATAGTTTTTTAGCCACACAATCCAAATCACACCACTATCATATTTACCTTTAGATAACTTTATTTAAAAACCAATACTTTTCAGTAAGCCTATGTTTCTCATTGGCATTTTCTCTAATCCTAAACTCACAAGGAAGTGCTGTCATCTTTTCTTTCTTTGCCTTAAAGAAAAGTTCATCTTAAATGTGGAAGTAGACAGGTAAAAATAAATTCATTTATGCAAAGAGCTTTTATCAAATGATTTTGGGGTGCAACATTCATTTTTTTCCCACTAGTATTTATGGATTACCAACTACAAGCCACTGCTAAGAGCTGAGAATACAGGAGTGAATACGACAGACCTGATCTTGCCCTCTTGGAACCCACAGCCCATCAGGGGGCCACACATTATAAAAATGACTGTTCTGCAGTGCCTCTTATGAATGAGGGTGCTGTGCTGTGAGCTTGAGCCTGGGGATAGAAGGGGGAAAGTTGAGGCAGGAAAGCACAGATCAGCTTGTTTGGGGGGAACAGAAGTTTATATGTCCAAAGCCTTAAGCGATGGAGTTGAGAGAGAGCCACAAGGTGTAGATGAGAGAGCTTTGGAAGGCTTCTGGATAGAGAACAACATTGTCAGGAGCAGCTGACAGAGGCATGAGAGAAGAGTGGTCAGAGAGACAGGATGAGCCCCTGAAGTTTGTCTGGCTGTGATTAGTTTGGAAAACATACTAGAATGAGGGGAGACTGCAGAAAATGATATTAAGAGGGTAGAACAATGACACAAGGAAGAGACAAGTACAGCCAAGACAAGAGGCAATAGAAATTTGAGAGATGTAATTATCAAGCCTTGATGGTGGGTTGGCTCCAGGGAGTCCCAGAGGGTTCAGGCTTCTTTGGGTTGAACAACTGGGTAGATTTACTTGGAGGGGGGAAATGGTAAAAGAACATTATTATTATGATTTAAAAGAAGAGAGAGAGAGAAAGAGAATGTGGGGTAGTGAGGGTGTGTGCATGCAAACATGTGTGTGTGGCTGGGTGGGACAGGAAGAGTAGGCAACGGATACATGACATGGAGGTCATTCATGACATTGGCGAGAGCAATTCTGTGGAATGGAGAGGGCAGAAATGAGACCAGAGTGGAAAGAGGGACCCTAGTCTTCGGAGTCTCAGTCTTACCGTGGAGCTCACGTGCTTAGTGCCATGGCCAGAGGAATGTGCAGGATCCTTGAGTGCAACTGGAAGGCCCCAGCAGGACTCTGCAGTGATGGGAGGGCTTCCTGAGGTATGAGAGGAAAGAAGAGGTTAAAAAGCAGGTGGTGAATGGGAGAATCATTCCATTAAGAGGAAACAACATACACAAAGAAGTAAGAAAGAACTTTGAGAGAACTGCCAATTCATTCTCTCTGGGAAATAGCACTTGAGGTACGGAACATCAGGAAGCAGAGAGATAACTGGGAGCCTTGTTAAAACCAGTGAGAGATTTTAGGCAGGAGAGGAACAGGAGCCAATTCTGCATTTAGAATGATTGCTCTGTCTGTAATAGAAAGAATGAACTAAAGGAGGAGAGACAAGAAGCAGGAAGACCAGTTCTGCTCTAGAGGAATGAGAGCCTTAGCCAAGCAGTAACCATGGGGATGTAGAGAGAAGGAGCAGAGCTAGAATCTGAGATGAAGGACAAGAGAGGGCTCAGGGTAGCCAAGAATGCACCCCGATGTTTTTGGCATCAGGAGGCATGGTAGTGTCACTCTCTGAGGGTGAACAGCCCCAACAGTGGGCCACAGACTGGTTAGGCTGGGCGTGTGGCACTACTGGTCTCCTTGGCGCTGGTGGCTGAGTCTGGGGCAGCTGGAGTCCCCGGGCTGGCTGCTTCTACTGCCTCTGTCATTTGTTCTGCGTGCTGAGTCATGGAAGTGACTGGGAAGATATGGTCACAGTAAAGAATAGATAGAGGCGAAGGAGCAGTTGAAGGAGTCCTGTAAGTCCAAGTGTCTGGAGGGTGATAGTCACATGTCTCTGGAACCCACAAGAGAGATCTGAGCCAGGCATGAGGACAGGGAGTGGTCGGCAACTGGTGGTACTTAGAAGGAGCGGATAACCATGGCAACCTCCCAGAGGAGGTCCTGAGTGACTAGGGAGGAAGACTTCTTAGCTGCATGGTCTCTAGGACTCTTTAGATTTGGTTCCATGTGCATGATTTACACATCTAAAAATAGAAATAGATGATGTCTATCTGGATGGCTGGGTGGATGTTAATGTCTATCTACCATTAAAGAGGGAGAAGGGTGAAGATAGAGCGGAGTGAGAAGGGTCCTTAAGACAGCAGCAGAACACGAGCCCCAGAGCACAGCGTCAATTTCAAACCAGTAGTACAGAGGCTCAAGGGAAGGGGAAGAGTGGATGGCTGCGGGGGCACCTAGCGTGCAGGCTAGAAGAGTGCAGAGCAAAACAGGCAGGGAGACCAGGGTCTGAGGGTCAAAGACTGGGAGAAAGGCTGGGGCAATCGGAAGGAGGTAAAACTTGGATATAATGGTAAAGGTGGGAGAGAGGAATGACCCAGAAAATCCACAGAATTTTGTTTTCAGAGCTGAGGACTCAGTAGAAGTCAGACACCGTAACTTGTAGGGACTCCAGTGTAATGCCCAGGGATTCCCTGCAAAGACAGTTTCCTGGATGCAGGCCTGGGGCCCTACGTGCATGACTTGTAGAAAACCCCCAAGTATTAGCGTGTACTGCCACCCCATGCAATGAGAATAAATGCAACTAGAGTAAAAACAATGCTACGGTGTATTCCAACAAAATCCTGAAGTTTTCCATGCTGACTTTATTTGGAGTATTAAATTATTTCCAAAAAAGTTTTTATTTTTCTCATATTTGTGCTCTTCTTATGCTGGTACCTTAAGGAAATGCTTTTTAATTAATTTAAATCTTGATTTCGTGGCTTTAGAAACTGAATTGGTCCCCAAACCCAAAAAGGTCTCCATATCCATCACAGAGAACAGCCGAGAGAAGATCTCAAATGGTAGGTACACTTGAAGTGAAAAAACTGCCTTTTCTTCCTAAGGGTTAATGCTAAGTTTCAAAGAAAGGAATTTGGTCATGGAACTCATTTGTCATCCTCATCCCACATGCATAATATGAACATATTTTAAATCTATTTAAACCTTTGGAGGAAATTACCAGATATTTGTTGAGCATCTTCTCTCTCGTGGTTGCTGTGAGAGATACTGGGGGACACAGTGAAAAAGTGATGGTCACACAGAGTGTCACGGGCGGGGACATGAGACTGAATTCAGTGCCAAGACACACAATGAATTAAAAAGCATGCTAAACCAGCGCAGGCTAGGGGGAAAGGAAGGAACGTGCATAATAAGTAATATAAAAACCCATAAGGAAAGGAAGGCTCCTTTAATGAGTTCAGCTGAATGGTTACCATTCTGGCTGGTGAGACAGAGCATGGAATAGATGGGGTCAGGCTTGCAGAACTAATCTGGCTGTACCAGTAGCCCTACAGAGGACTATCACACAGTCCAAACCACTGTCCAGAAGAGCATGGTGAACTCAGTCCCAGCCCGGATGGATCTCTTACAAGGCTCAGTTAGCTAGAACTATGTCTCTAGGAATCTGGGTAGTGCCACTCATTCCAGTTGGCCCAACTGGTGTTAAGCAATACTTGAGGGAAAGACTGAGGGCTCTAAGGAGCTTGTGAGAGAACTGAGAACAGCTGCAAGATCTGTCCTGAAGAAGGGGACCAGCAGCTTGCCATGATGGAGGAAGAGAAGCCCAATTGCAGAGCATGAATTCCCTAGAATACTTAGGATGTAAATTGCTAATTAAAATTTTAGATACTTAGGTCTCCTATTAAGTCATATTCTTAGGCAAACTAACGAACTTCAGTGGTAATAAAGTGGAGAAAAATGGTACTGATTTCAGGTTGTTGGGAGATCATTTGTTGAATAAGCATTAAAATCAAAAGGAACTTATTATCATACTTTCCATATGTAAACAATGTCCCTAACTTTATATGGGTTGTAGAAACAAGTTGTGGTTAATGAAATTGCTTTCATCGCTAGCTTCTTTTTTCCCCCACTGAAATATTATAAAATTGATAAAAGGAAAAAGATTGGGCATGTTTTCCCCAATGAACTAGAATAGTAAAGGTAAGTAAAAAATTTTTAAGAAAAGGTAAGCAAGAATCAATTATAAAAGAGTATTATTTTATGTAATTTTGTTTCATTTGTATGTACACAAGTGAACATAGTAAGCTAATTTTTTACTGTGGGTCCTGGTTGATCCACCACGTTTGAAAAACACTGACTTAGAACATCGCACAGACTGTTGGTTATATTCTAAACCCAGAATGTTTTGTTTAGTTTTGGTTTTTGGTTTCAGAACATAAAGATAGCAAGGATTCCGATGTAACCTCAGATGAAGAAAAAGTCTAGTAATGTCAGACGGTAAGTCAGTGGAGCTGTGGACACTTCCTCAGTGCTCACACTCATGGCTCATGTTGGTGGTCTTTAAGGAATGATGTGTTCAGAAGAACATGTCCAGCAACCAAAATAATTTTAAAATAACTGTTTCTTTTCTTGTATTTCATAAACTCTTGAAAGGGGGATAAAATGCCGATAATTATTTTTAATACTGAAACTGCTTCCGTGTCATACTCTAAACTTTCCCAAAATACTCTAACCTCAGCCCTCACCTCTTCTGTCTTCTCCTTCTCATCTTTTCCTTGCTACTTAATTCTTCTTTACAAAGCCCCAAATAGCCAACATGGCAAGGCAGGATCGTCCTCAGAAAGTGGGTGAAAGGAAGAGACCGAGAGAACCAAGTTAGAATTCTCTTGAACAAGGAAATTTGGGGACTCGTATATTCCCAGATATAGATAGACAGGTAAGTAGATAAATAGATGAGTGGGTGGATGGATAGATGATAGATAGATAGATAGATAGATAGATGATAGGTAGATAAACTTGAAAATATTTATGCAGAGGCTTGTATATTTTCTAAATCTTCCTGTACAAATTACATTTAATTTTTACCACTTCTTTACTGAATCTCTGAATAGAAGGAAGCTGGCCAACACTGAGATGTTGCCCAATGATCTCTATTGTGAGGCCAGGGCTTCGTGGGAGGTTGGTCGAAAGTTGTTACACTGAGCTATTTAGCTAGACACCTTGGTCTAATTGCCCACAGGGCCATGGACAAGCCATGGTCTTGGATTAAGATTTCATTAAAAAAAAGTGGTCTGACATCTTGCAGCTCCTAACCAAGAGAGGTATTTGGAGAAACAACAGAGTGGGAGGAACAATATAAGAGAAAATGAGAATAATTACAAAAATCAATATGCTTTAAATGCTAAAAGCTATTCTGTTAGTTCTCTACTCACTATAGTATAGCTTTTAGATCTGATTCCTCAAACCATCTCTGACAAGTAACAGATTCAAGAACTTGTAAGTGGTAGGTGTTAGGCAAAACATTAATGAGTATTTCTTAATTCAAGGAATGGAACTGGGCAGTAGAAGATCAAGTTTCCTTGTGATATAGTTCTTTCCAAGTGCCCCATCCCCAGGGGCTCAGCCTGGCTTGCCCATTCTAGCTTCCTGCTTTTATAACCAAAGCTATGACAGCAAGCACCTAATCCTGCCCTCAGAATAAATTATTGAATAAGTAGAGCCGGGCGTGGTGGTGCACGCTTGTAATCCCAGTACTTGGGAAGCTGAGACAGGAGAATCACAGGTTCGCAGCCAGCCTCAGCTACTTAGTGAGGCCTCCTCAACTTGTGAGACCCTGTTTCAATATAAAGAATAAAAAAAAATAGGGCCGGGGGTGTAGCTCGGAGGTAGAATGCCCCTGAGTTCAAACCCAAGTTCCACGCAAAAAAAAAATATATATATATATTGAACAAGTAAGGAAATGGATCAAATATATCTGAAAGTCCAGATTTCCAAAGTATATAACTGTGTTTTCCCAATATTTTGTGAAAACAAGGCAGATGTACATTTCTTTGTGGTTGACCAATCAAGATATTCACCCAAGGCTCCACACTTGCTTAAATGTCCAATAAAATAAACACGATCCAGTGCACCTTTCATTCTGAAAATGCATAACATGATGGGCTTTGGGATGGGGCTACCCATGAAGAATTAGAATTGGTACGTTGAGAAGCTGGGCCAAGAGATGAGACAGAGCCAAGAATATATGTGTATCCACAATTAGGAATGAGAAGCATAGGAGCCCAAAGCGACTATATAGAAAAAGCTTAAGGTCAGGAAAGAAGCCAGAATTAGTTATGCAATGTGAAAATGTCAATCAATGGCCTCGTGGTTTTATTTCCCCACAGAATCTGTCTCACACATGCACTTCCTCAGGCACTGAACTGGATTAATATAGGAATCCAGTAAACAGAAGGAAGGGGGGAACAAAAGAAAAGCTAATAAAAACAGAGGCTACTAATGTGTTTTTTAAATAGTTATATCTTTTTGTTTTTCTTCCTTTTACAGACCGAAGGCAAAACGGCAGGACACTAACAGATCTAATTACGCCAAATCCAAATCTAAGTTATTTCATACTATCATAAAATATAGAATGACCTACGAATGTCTGTACTTAAGGAAGAATCCTTTTGAAGATTTACTTCAGTCTTAGAAAATATTATGCTTGGCAATGAAATAACAAAAAGTCAGGGTTCAATTGTTTTGTGTTACCTATAGCCACGCCTATGTTTGTTTATTATTTCATTTTCTCAGAAATGGTTTGGTATCAATTGCTATTTTTAAAATTACATTAAAACAGAGCTGTCAGTCATTGCATCTTTGCCTATATATCCTTCTGAGAGAACCCACTTCCTCCCACTGGCAATGCCTAAAACATGGGCCTAAGTGGCCTGTTTGCTCACATGTCTTTACCACTCGGCCTCAACTGATTGGGCCAGAACCAAGAAGACCCAATCCATGTGTGTGTGTGTGTGTGTGTGTGTGTGTGTGTTTCAAACATTTTAACTGAGACAAATGGATGAGTAAATTGGTGTCTGAGTGAGATTAATGGTTGTGAACTAGAGAAGACCACACAGTTCTGCCTGTGAGATCTTCAGGGCTGGTCTGGTTCTCCACCTTCAGTAGACCTGGTTGTGTGCTGTTTTTCCCAGGATTTTCTTCATATGAATGTCTTTGCAACAAATTGTGCTTTTTATGCTTCATTTGCATAGGCAATAGATATGGCCTGAATAAACTGAATTTTGAAGGAAAATCATAGTGTTTTTACCATAAAATTGCGTGCTTAAAGTTAAAGTTACAGTCTTTTATTAAAGCTGTACTAGTCAAACCAATATGTTCATATATTTTCAAGATCAAGAGGATCCTATACAAATGCCAGTTAGGAACTTTTGAAAGCCCAGGAGTCTTGTTAAAGACAGCTATCTGTGCTTTCTCTGTATTTTTAAACAGCTCTTAAAATCTGAATAGCTTTTTGAAAATTCAGGAGTTTCTGGGGCTTCTACATTCCTTCTGTTCCAGCATAATGAAATGGATAATTTCAAAACCATGACCAACTTTTGCTTGTTTCCAAAGGCACACTTGATTTGATGTTACAGTGAAGAAGCTTAATGTCTGTGTTAAGAACATAGGCTTGTGCCAGCTCCTGTCACTTCCCCTGCCTCTCTTTGGGGGCTCCTCAACCAAAGGCATGCACCACAAAGAACAATAACTGTAGACATTTTTGGTGTGTGGTATAGTAGAGAGTAAACCCAGAGGTTCACCCAAGCCATATCCCCAGCCCTTTTTATTTTATTTTTTTTATTTTGAAACAGGGTCTCACTAAGTTGCCAAGGCTGGCCTTGGGATCCTCTTGCCTCCACCTCCTGCATAGCTGGGATTACAGGCATACACCACCTGCCTGGCAAAGAAAAATAATTGAGTGAATGCTCTATACATAACTAGACACATGGCAGTTGCCCTTCAAATGCAAAGTAGATTGGGAAAAATTGCAAAAGCAAAGTAGATTGGAAAATGTGATTCAGATAATTAAGCTTTTCTGAAGAAAAGCTTCTTGCTCCCTCCCCCTGAATCAGTTGTGTGAATCACTTATCACCAAGGACAAGGTGGAAAAGCTGCAATGGAGAACACAACCATGAATAAACATGGCCCAGATATAGTGATATTTTTCCCAATAGGTATTAAGCTCTGGCCAATCAGATAATCAGTTTGTTTCCAACTTATGGACATGTTAGAAGGGGCTAGGGAGAGAGAGAGGCAGTTTTATCCTCTTGGGGCACATTTATCCCTAGCCCCAGCAATCTGTACTTCCCAGCGTGAATATGGACTATAATATATTTGGAGCAGTACAGCATGCTCTGGAATAGACTCCCATATGCAAACATTGGAACAACTTCATTCTGATGTTGTTGGAATGGCCGATGAGCTTAACACTAGGGGATGAATACTGATATGTCTAATTTAGTCCCATTTGACAGTGGTTAGTCCGGAGGCAGGCATGTTACCCAAACTTGAACAATGAAACCTAAGAAATCTTCTGAACATCTACAGGGGAGATGGAAAGGGAGAGAGAGAAAGAGAGAAGAATATTCTTAAAATGGTATCCACCAAGATGTAATGCTTGCATCCTTGGCAGCCATTTTGTGGCCATGAAGAAAGACATCACTGGCTTAGTAAGGCAGCAATGCAGGAAGACAGAAGCAGCATGGTGCCTGGACCAGTATTTGATGACTTCAAAGAGCCTCTGAGCCAATCCAGGAACAACTTCAAAATTTCTGTCAAATAATAACGATGGTTTGAGCCAGTTAGTTCTGTGTGTGTGTGTGTGTGTGTGTGTGTGTGTGTGTGTGTGTATGCGCGCGTGCGTGTATGGAGAGAGATAATATCTATATAACTTGTTATAAAAATGTTTTCTAATTGTTTATTTTTGGGAAATTAAATTAATAAATGAATTTAGAAAATTTAAACAACTGACTTTTCCATTCATCCAGGCTTAAAACCTGCATTTACTCAAATTTTTAATATTCTGTACAATTCTAGCTAGTAAACACCATTGGACTACTTCAATCCTAGACCTTTTTTTTTTTTACATTAGTATGAATTGGAACCTTCTGTTAAAACAGATTGCTGAGTTTATGATATCCAGGGCTTGTGTTTGATAGGTTTTAGGTGGGGCCTGAGAATTTGCATTTTTAACATGTTGCCAAGCAACGCTAATGCTGCTGATATGGGGACCATACTTGACAACCACTGCCCTCGGGTGAGGGCAACCTGCCTTCTGAGTCAGCCACCGCCATGATTAATCTCATCCATACTTACATCCTACATACTTTAGTGTGAATTTTATTTTCTGACCACAGGATTCTCCAGATTTACCAGCAAATCATTTTAGGAGTTCTCAGTGCCACCCAGACTGATTCATCTACAACTTTATAAGCCTCAGTGCATAACCTTTGACCTGCCTGGAGTGGCCCCGAACCTTACCTCCCTGAGGCCTCTCTAGGTCCAACACAATGGAGTGCTCTTTTTTGTCTGGATCAAATCATTTGTGTGTGTGTGTGTGTGTGTGTGTGTGTGTGTGTGTGTATGAAAATTATTAGACTCCAAGAGATAGAAATAAGACAAAGAACATTCTCCTCCCTCTACTTCCTACAGGTTCAAGTACTAAATAATGTCATACATAATTTCCATTTGCCCCTTAGCTGGCTTTAAATTAAGCATCTTTAACTCTGAAATGGTCCTGGTCCAGAGATGAATGCTTACTCAGTCTGCAGAGGACACACAAAGGGTACCCAAGCTTGCAGCTGAGCTTCTGGAAGCAAACTGGTAAACCCTCCCAACAGTGAGCAGCTGCTCTGCCCTCAGATTAATTTTTTCTGGGCAGAAGTTATGAGCTCACAGAGATAGCTCATCAAGTCTCCCGCTTCACTGGTACAAAGAAGCATAGTTTTTTTTGGTTATAAATATATATATATACACACACATAAGCTGTAAGCAAGGATTTTGCAAAGTGCCCACAGGCTCACCCCTCCTGGTAGGCATGCTACCTATCTCTGGGAAAGAGGTCACAAATCCTAGTGTGTCTCCCTCAAGAACAACATGCAAAAGTCACACTCAAGGTCATCAAATCAATTTTTCATTCACACCCAAAATTACCTCCATGTTTGCAAAATCGTATGATGGTTTGGTTGTGGTTTTATGTGTTGGAAGCTTGATCCCCAGTGTGGCAAGGTTAAGAGGTGGCAACATCTTAGGAGGTGGAGCTCCATCAAGGAGGTGAAACCTAGTGCGAGGTCAGCTGAGGGTGCTGCCTTCAGAAGGGATTGAGGTGGTTCTTATAGGACACTGAATCAGTTCTTTCAAGAGGGTTGTTAAAAAAAAAGAGCAAGACTGGTCATTCCTCCCATGCTGGCTTCCTGTCTTTCAGTGTAATCTCTCCTTCCGGCGTACCTCCCAGCATGATGCCATCTGCCACAACATGATGCAGCCAGGGGGGGCCCTTCCAGAGCCAGCACCATGCTATTTGGACTTTTAGTCTCCAAAACTGTGAACTAAATAAACTTCTTTTCTTTATAAAGTACCTATCTGCAGGTATTTTGTTATACTAACAGAAAATGGACTAGTCTACTCCTCATGCTTTCTTAACCTATCAGCAGCATTTGACATACATCTTAGTCTAGTCAGGCTGCTATAACAAAATACCATAAGCTGGGTGGCTTATAAGGAACAGTAATTTATTTCTCACAGTTCTGTAGGCCAGCAGTTAAAAATCAAGGTGCCAACAAATTCAATGACTGGTGAGGGCCTATTCTTTGGTTCATAGAATGGAGCCTTCTCCCCATGTCCTCTCATAGTGAGATGGACAAGGCAGCTTTCTAGGGCCCCTTTTATAAGGGCACTTCCAAAGCCCTACCTCCTTAAACCTTCACATTGGTTATTAGGTTCCAACATATGAACTTGGGGGAGACACAAGCGTTCAGATGATAATGGCACAGTTGATCATTTCCTTGTCTCTGTCACACTGACTTCACTTGCCTTCCTTGTGTCTTCATCCCCATAAAGTGCACCTCTCTCTAGTTTCCTTTTCTGGTTCTTTCTTTTGTACCCTTATAATGTTGTAATGTTCCAAGGATCTGTCTTTGATTATCTTCTCTACCTACACTATTAATGATCCCATCTAGTCCAATGACTTTACACACCATTATCTATATGCAGGTAATTTCCAAATGTATGTCTTCAGGCAGTTATCTCTTCCAACCTCAGACTCCTCTATCCTATTCGATTTTTGCACTTAAAATGGTGAGAAAGGGCTGGGGGTGTAGCTTGGTGGTAAAGCACTTGTCTAGCATGTGTAAGGCCATCAGTTCAATCCTCAGCACCACCAAAAAAAAAAAAAAAAATGAGCCGGGCGTGGTGGCGCACGCTTGTAATCCCAGTACTTGGGAGGCTGAGACCAGAGGACCCGGGGTTCACGGCCAGCCTCAGCTACTTAGTGAGGCCCTCCGCAACTTAGTGAGACCCTGTTTCAAAATAAAGAATAAAAAATAGGGCTGGGGGTGTACCCTGGAGGTAGAATGCCTCTGGGTTCAATCCCCAGTACCACCAAAAAAAAAAAAAATGATGAGGAAAACAAACTAAAGTGTCCCAAATTTATCTCTTAGTTCTGACAACTCTCACCCCAAACTTACTCCTGCCACAGAATCACAATAAGGAAGAACTTCATCCTTCCATTTGCTAAATAAATAAATAATAAAAAATAAAAAGCCCTTGGAGCTGTTCTTGACTTCTCTTTATCTCTACATCTACTCACAGGAAATCCTATTGACTTTACCTTCAAAATATTCTTCTGCATTTACCAGAAGCCAATCTCCACTATGACCACCTTAGCCAAGCTTCTACTCTCTCTCTCTCTCTGTCTTCTGGATTATTGCAGAGCCTCCTAAATGGTCCTCTTCCGTTATCCTTGACCGCTTAGAGAACATTCTTAGTGTAGTGGCTGTTTCAGTCAGCATTCTCCATTCTTACTGCTGTGACCAAAACACATGACTACCACAACTTAGAGGGAGAAAGATTGGTTTGCTCACAGTTCTAGAGGTTTCAGTCCATGTTAGGCCAGGTCATGCCTGTGGAGCTCAAGGCATGGTAGCAGGTAGCAAAGAGAGTGCAAGGGAAGGCGGTGAGGGAAATATATAATCCCCAAGGCCACAACCCCAATGGCTTACCTCCTCTAGCCACACCCTGACTCCCTACCTTGACACCTAGTAAATCCATTAGTACACCAATGGATTTATCCACGATGAGATTAGAACCCTCATGAAGCAATAATTTCACCTCTGAACATTTTGCATTGTCAATACATGAGCTCCTCCAGGGGACATTCTACATCCAAACCATAATAGTATCCAAATTAATGTTTTCTTTCAAAATGTAAATCAGATTATACCTCGATTATGTTCAAAAACCTGTAGGGGCTCTCCACTTCAGAGTAAAAGACAAAGCCTTTATAATGTCCTAAAAAGTCCTGTGTGTTCCCACCTCCACCTTTTTATCTCTTCTCCTCTTCTTCTACAGTCTCCCAAGTTAACCCCATTCTGGTCTCATTACAGTGACCTCTTGGTTGTACCTGGCATCTTCCAGGCACACTCCCACCTCAGAGCCATCCCTCTACCTGGAACAATCTTCCGCTAAATAACACTTGGCCTACACCTTCACTTCCTTCAATTCTTTGCCCATATTTTACTCTCTTAATGAAGACCACATATACCATGCAATTTAATAATGCAATCTGCCTCCACAGCAATCTCAAGCCCTCTTATCCTGCTCTACTCTTAGCCTGCTCTGCTTTTTGTTTGGCACATACGATAATCTAACATTCTATTATTGTTTGTTCATATATTATACTTGCTGCATATTGTCCATCTCCCACTCTAGAATGGAAGCTTCATGGTGCCGTGAATACTTCTCTGTTACTTGATGTTTTCTAAACTCCTAGAGTAATGCCTGACACAGTTGTGAGCAGTACTTATTTCTATCCCTTTCTTCTAAATTACAACAATATTCATAATTTTTGAAGCATAAAAGAAAAGGAAATCCAGTCTCCAGGGAAGTGAGTAGGTTAGCTACAATGGCGATGGTAACTTGATAAAGTCCACAAAGCCTATTTTTCACCTTTGCAGAATTAGAAGTATGGTTTGCAGGCGTCAATAATGCTCCTTATACAATGAAGAAAGCAAATCTAACAATAGAACAAGAATATCAACTTATCAGTGTTAGACGTAAACAGAACTACCAAAGGTACCAGTGTCACAACCCTAACAACACATTCACTGTTGGTACAAGCTATATGGAAACACAAAATATGATCAAAAGGCTTGGAGTCAGAATAAAGAAAAGTATATCGATGGTTTAGATAGTTCCTGATCTCAGATGTTGATTTGCATCTCCATGATAGAGCCATGTCAAGTACAGACCAGTTGAGATCATAGTGTGATCCTGCATGACGCTGACCAGTCTTTCCCAATCCATTTATTCAGCACATTTCTTGAGTTCTTTGTATGGGTTATGTGGTGTGGGAAGCAGGATTAAGGATACAAGGACAAACAAGAAGATCTCTGGTTTATGGTTTTGAGGAGTTTGCTTTCTAGTGAAGAAGACAAATAATAAATAAGTAAACACATAAAGAAGCAAGATTGTGCTAAGAGCTTCAAATAAAATGGAAACGTGTTAAAGCAACTTGAGAAAGAGTAGCCATGGTAGATCTCAGCGAAGCCTAAAGAAGGAGTGTGGGGTGGTCACAAGATAAGCTAGAGAAAGCAAGTGTAAACATCCAGTGTGGGGATGAGAGAGGAGATTAGTGTGTTTTTAAATAGCAAAGAAGCTAGCCAGCCTCAGGATAGGAGAGGTATGGGTTGGGTTTGGAGAAAGAGGCAGATCTCAGAAGGTTTCATTAAGTCTTGGTTAATAATTCAGACTTTGAAGCCATCATCGAGTGCTTTGTGAAGAAAAGATTAGAGGCAAGTAAGAGTAGATACAAGCACTCCTATAGGAAGCTATTAAGGGAATCCAAGCAAGGGGTGCTAGTAGCTTAGACTAGGGAAGTGGCAATGGGGATGGGAAGGAGTGGAAATTTTAAATATATTCTGGACGTAGCATTTATTGGGGTGAAGATTTATTGAAGATGGGATGAATATAATGAGGAGGGTAAATTCAAAGGCAAAATAAAAGACTGCCTGGTTTGGGTTTGAGAAACTATATGGGTGGTGGTGCCTTTTCCTGAAATGTGGAAGGAGAAGTGACCAGATATAAGGATGGGATAGAAAACCAGGAATGTGTCAAATTTCACATTTACATTGAGGTGCCAAGTTATCAACAAGCGTCCAATTCAGAGAAAGGTCAGGACTAGAGTTATCAATTTATAAATCATTTGCTTAAAGGTAATTAAGGGACCTACACACACTATACAACATACACAGGAAGGAAAGGGGGCAGAACGGAGTCAAAGACTTGTTCTGAAGGCACTGTAGTATTTAAAGACCAAATATAGGAGGAGCCAAAGAAGGAGACCTCAAAGAAATAGATTTCAGGTTGGAGGAGAACCTGTAAAGAATGATACAACAGAATCAGGAGTGTTTTAACAGGAAATATTTTAAAAAGACAACCTAAAAATTGAGCAAATAAATATATCAATGGTTTTGGAATCCAGGGACTTCACTGCTGGAGAAGAGTGAAATAGATAGAGAATAGAGGAAGGAAAGGAAGAGTCCTTGGTTTGGGATTGTAGGATTGGAATTGAAGGTATCACAGTGAATTTATGAAAGCGCCTAGGAGCCAGACGTGGTGGCACATGCCTGTAATCCCAGCACTTGGGAGGCTGAGACTGGAGGATCACAGGTTGGAGGACAACCTCATCAACCTAGTGAGATGCTGTTTCAAAATTTAAAAAAATAAAAAATTGGGCTGGGGGTGTAGCTCGGAGGTAGAATGCCCCTGGGTTCAATCCCCAGTACCAAAAAAAGAAAGACAGAGAGAGAGAGAGAGAGAGAGAGAGAGAGAGAGAGAGGGAGATAAAGGAAGGAAGGAAGGAAGGAAGGAAGGAAGGAAGGAAGGAAGGAAGAAAGAAAGAAAGAAAGAAAGAAAGAAAGAAAGAAAGAAAGAAGAAATGGCATCCCCATAGCAATGGACACATGTAGCACCCAGATGTTGGGTTCTAAAACCATTCCCCACTTAAAGAAACCAAAGCTTTTTGGAGAAATGATTGATTCTAAAACTGGAACAGAGAAAGTATAAAAGTCTGGAATATCTTATTAAGGCAGAAAATAAAATGCTAAAAAGAAAAAAATAATGGCATGAGACATACCTAAAGAATACAGACACCAGCTTGAAGAGACAATAGATAATCAAATATACAAAGGGAATGTAGGAATGTCACCCATTACATAAACTGATATGCATGTGTTTCCTGAATAGATGCACTGAGAAGGATAAAGCATCCTTTATGTTATCCCTGCACCCTCCATGTGTGAACCAAAAATAATCATCGGGAAACAACATACAAACCTAATTTGAGACACTTTCTACAAAATAATTGACCCCATGACTAAAAAATGTCAATGTTATGGTAAATAAGGAAAGGTTAAGAAAATGTTCTAAATTATAGGGGACTAAAGAAATACAAAAGCTAAAGGTAATGTGTGATGCTGAATTGGAAGAATCCAGTTTTTATTCCTGGGTCAGGAAAAAAATCTATAAAGGACCTTACTTATAAAATCTGAGTAATATCCACTGGATAATAATATTGTATCAGCGTTAAATTTCCTGATTTTAAAAATTATACTATGGCTATATAAGGGAAGTATTTAAGAGTAAAGGGGGAAAATGTCTGCAAGTGAGTATACTCTCAAATGATTCAGAAAATAATCATAATGTATGTGGATGTGCGTATGTTCATACAACAACAATTGGCAAATCTGGGTGAAGGGTGTAAGGGATTCTTTGTAATTTTCTTCCAATTTTTATGTATTTTTATATTGCGAAATCAAAAGTTTGGTAAGAAAAGGCTAAGATAAAAGCAGACAAATATATTCTGGATTTCATAATATAGAGGTCACTGATGATTTTGATGCATAGTTTTAGAAACTTCAGCCATGAACTCAGGGCCTCTAGTAGTTTTCTACCTAAATATATTACATTCTTTGTCCAATTATGAGTTTAATCCTTCTATTATACTTTAACTGGATTGTTGGCATATT
Source organism: Glis glis (assembly GCA_004027185.1). Lineage (NCBI taxonomy): Eukaryota > Metazoa > Chordata > Mammalia > Rodentia > Gliridae > Glis > Glis glis. The sequence continues at coordinate 2,945 of PVJS01014683.1, read as the reverse complement.
TTGTTTTTTTAAACTTGTTCTACAAACTATGGCCAATGCCATGAAATAAGAAACAGGAGATATAAAGCAAGAGGAAAAAGATAAAGCTATAATTATTTACAGGTGATACACCTAAGGAATCTCCCCAAAATATACTGACATCATTTATAATAAATAAGTCTTGAATGAAATGGAAAAATAATTGTCATTTTATCAAGGAAGTAAAAAACTTGTACACTGAAAAATATGAAACATTGAAGAAAGAAATTGGAAGGACACGAATGAATGGAAAGACATTCAGTGATCATGGATTAGAGACTTAATATTGTTAAAATGTACATACTACCCAAAATGATCTACAGATTCAATACAATCCCAATAAAAATTCCAATGACATTTTTCACAGAAATATTGAAAAAAATCCTAAAATTTGTATGGAACCAGAAAAGACCATGAATAGTCAAAGCAATCTTAAAAAAAAAAACAAAGCCAGAGGCAACATACTACCTGACTTCAAAATATACTACAAAGCTATAGTAATCAAAACAGTATGCACTGACATAAAAACAGACACATAGAACAAAACAGAGAGCCCAGAGGCAAATCCACAGACTTATAGTCAATTGGCTTTTGACAAAGCTGCCAAGACTCTTCAGTAGTGATATTGGGACAACTGGATATTCATATGCAGAAGAAAGAAATTAAACCATTGTCTCTTTCCATGTACAACAATCAATTCAAAATGGATTAAAGACTTAAACCTAAGTCTTAAAAATGGAAAACTACTATAAGAAAACACAGGGGAAAGCTCCAGGACATTGGTCTGGGCAATCACTTTTTGGATATGACCTCTAAAGCAAAGAAATGAAAGCAAAAACAGACAAATGAGATTACATCAAACTCAGAGGGAAAAAAAATCAACAGAGTGGAGAGATAACCTACGGAATGGGAGAAAAAATTTCAAACCATGCATCTGATAAGGAGTTAATTTCCAAAATATATAGGAATTCAACTCAGTAAGAAAACAACTTGATTTAAAAATAGGCAAATGACCTCAATAGACATTTCTCAAAAGAAGACATATAAATGGCTGACAGATTCATGAAAAATATCCCAAATCACAAAATACCAAGGAAATGCAAACTAAAACCACAATGATCTATCATCTCACACCTGTTAGAATGGCCATTATCAAAAAGACGAAAGATAAGATGCTTTAATGAGGACAGGGAGAAAAAGGAACCCTTTCACTGTTAGTTAGAATGTAAATTAGTATAGCCATTGTGAAAAGCAGAATGGAGGTTTCTCAAAAAAATTAAAATAAAACTACCATATGAGCCAGCAATCTCACTACTGGGTATATATCCAAAGGAAATGAGATCAATATGTTGAAAAAATATCTACACTCCATGTTGATTGCAGCATTATACACGATAATCGAGTGTCACAATGTATGTAGAAAATCTGTCATGCATACACAATGGAATACTATTTGGCCTCAAAGGAAGTAAACCCTATCATTTGCAGTGACATGAATGAACCTCAAGGGTATTATGTTAAGTAAAATAAGACAAGCACAGAAAGAAAAATACTGCATGATCTTATTTATATGTGAAATAGAAAAAAAAGTTGAACTTATAGAAGCAAAGAATAGGATGGTTACCAGGGGTTGGGATGGGGAATGGTTGGGAAGATTCTGGTCAGAGGTACACAATTTTATCTGGATAAGAGGAATAGGAATCTATTGTATAATAGTTTATTTTAATTGTGTGTGTGTGTGTGTGTGTGTGTGTGTGTGTGTGTGTGTGTATGGTACTGGGGATTGAACCCAAAGCATTCTACCTCTGAGCTATAACCCCAACCCTTTTTATTTTTTGTTTTGAAACGGGGTCTCCCAAGTACTGGGAATATAGGCATGCACCACACACCTGTCTTGTACTTTTGAACATCAGTGTGAGAGATTTCGTGTTCTCACCACAAAAAAATAAATAAATGAGTATGTGAGAAAATGCATACATTAATTAGCTCAGTTTAGCTATTTCACAAAGTATATGTATCTTAAAACATTATGTTGTATGTAAGTATATATAATTTTGCCAATATAATTAACTAATTTTTAAAATAATCATAATAATGCCTTTACAACATCTACTGAAATTATCACACATTATCAGTACATTATGTTATCAATTCCCAATCCCTAGAATAAACCCTAGTCGGTTGTAGGAAATTTTTGTGGGTTTTTTGTTAGTGTTGTTGTTGTTGTTGCTGGGGATTAAACCCAGGGACATTCTAGCTCTGAGTTCCACTCCCAGCTCTTTTTTATTTTTTATTTTGAAACAGGGTCTTACCAATTTGCTGAGGCTGGCCTTGAACCTGTGATCCTCCTATCTCAGCCTCTCACGTACTGGAATTACAGGCATTTGCCACCAAGCCCAGTGGAAATTAGTCTTTTAATATATGGTGTCTAGGTTCTTTATTTAGAGTTTTCTCATATGTATTTATAAATCACATTGGCCCATATATTTTTTGCAAGAGTATTATGGAATAGAGAAAGAGAGATATTATGGTTGCTTTATTTCACATTTGGAGTTGTGGAGTTTTACTGGATTCACAAAATGAATTTGATAGCCTTGTGTGTCATCTAAGGATTTTCATAGTATAAGAATGTTGTGTTTTTTTCTTTTTTCTTTTTTTTTTTTTTTTTTGCGGTACCGGGGATTGAACGCAGGGGCATTCTACCTCCGCGCTACGTCCCCGGCCCTACTTTTTATACTTTATTTTGAAACCGGGTCTCACGAAGTTGCGGAGGGCCTCACTAAGAGAGAGAGAGAGAGAGGAGAGGAGAGAAAGAGAGAGAGAGAGAGAGAGAGAGAGAGAGCCCTGAGGCTGGCTGCGAACCCCATCCTCCAGTCTCCGCCTCCCAAAGTACTGGGATTACAAGCGTGCGCCACCACGCCCGGTGT
>PVJS01014682.1:0-40012 GCA_004027185.1 Glis glis | reverse complement strand
GAGGGCCTCACTAAGTAGAGAGAGACAGAGAGAGACAGAGAGAGAGAGAGAGAGAGAGAGAGAAAGAGAGCTGAGGCTGGCCGGGAACCCAGATCCTCCGGTCTCTGCCTCCCAAAGTACTGGGATTACAAGCGTGCGCCACCACGCCTGGCCTTATTCTTTATTTTGAAACAGGGTCTCACTAAGTTGCAGAGGGCCTCACTAAGTAGCTGAGACCGGCTGCGAACCTGCGATCCTCCTGTCTCAGCCTCCCAAGTACTGGGATTACAAGCGTGCACCACCATGCCCGGCTCACACAATATTAAATCCTGCAGTCCATGAATACAGGATGCCTTTCCATTTATTTAAATCCTTCTTGGGCTTGCGCACAGCCCTACCATCTGCATCCTTCTAGATTTCCCGAAATATACTGAAGCTCTGCAAAGCCCCCTATAAATAGCTTATTCCCAGGCTTTTGCTTTTGAGTTTCTTTGGTCACCTTCTCTGTCCTTATCGCTACTGTTGTGTTTCCTCAGGCAGTTGTGATGCCAAGCGATTGCTATGGACTGGTTCTGACAAATGTCCCTGAGGAGAGGCTGTTTTGAGTCAGGTCAAATAAAAGCAAGGTTTAGAACAGCTTTCCAGGGAACTAACTGCCAGACACATCGAATTGTGATTCTCTGAGAACGGTGTTCTTTGGGGTCCTACACCCATTTTTCCCCTCCGGGGGCTTCTGGGCTGCAGGTTCTCACCATGGTTCAGGGCTGTTTGCCCTCTAAGCTACTGCTGAGCTGAGAAGAGGTCGGAATAGGGCAAGTAAAAATGCCATGAAGTTCACTGATGTTACCGAGATCCAGCCTTTTACTTATTTATTTATTTGGTTAATAACTGCTCCTCCTTGGTTGATTTCTGGGGTGCAGACCAGGGTGTGTTTGACAATCTTTGCCAATTCTCATTGCTTCTATGGAGAAACAGTTTTCCAGAGATCCTCTCTGCCCATTCCCACTAATTCCCACTCCCACCTCTCCGCCTTTATCCAGCCTTTCATTTATTAGCAATTTAATTTCTCTGAGCTTCTGTCTCCCTGATACCAGAGATGGGAACTTTTGACACAGCAGTGATAGAAATGAAATAGAAAAGTCAAGCGAGCATAAAGACACTGGTGAGCCTTTCGCTGGGACTTTGGCTGAAGGGAGACAGCACCTATTGAGAGGGGGACCAGGCTGCTCCCTAACAAAGGGCAATGCAAGCTTTGATTGATTTGCTGGGTGGGCTAGGGTCTGGTCATTTCCACCAGGGTCTGGCCAGAGGCTCAGTTCTGGGAGATGTTCCTTCTTGCATGAGACTCAGACCACGGGGCGGTCACTGTCTGCTTGTACCATCATCCTGTGCAAACCCCCTGATCTTGTGGCTCAAGCTGGGCCTTAACATGGGGACAAAGGACTTGGGATTCTTGGGCTTAGGGACAAAGGACTTGGGATTCTTGGCCTACTATAGCTGCTAAAAAAGCAGAAGGGTGGAGTAGAAGGAAACATATCAGTTCCAACAGGCAATCAGCACATCTACAGGCAGGGCTGGAGAGATTCTAACCCCAAAGTTAAGACAGCAAAGGAGACAGACATAGTATAAAAACAGACCCTGTCCCAGTCACCTGCTAAACATCTGCAGGCCCAAGTGAAGAGTCCATATTTTCAGCAAAAGTAGGGCCTTCACATCCCCAAAAAGGAACTTGGGCAACCATTATCATCATAACCCACATGTCAGCCTGGCGTGGTGGTGCACACTTGTAATCCCAGTACTTGGGAGGCTGAGACAGGAGGATTGCAGGTTCACAGCCAGCCTCAGCTACTTAGTGAGGCCCTGTTTCAAAACTAAAGAATAAAAAATAGGTCCAGGGGTGTGGCTCAGAGGTAGAACGCCTCTGGGTTCAATCCCCAGTATGGCAGAAAGAAAGAAAGAAAGAAAATAACTCACATGTCAGAGGTGTGATTTTGTATGGAGCATGTATTGTTTTTTTTAAGGGCTCCATTAAGCTGGGTGTGGTGGCTCATACTTGTAATCCTTGTAATACTTGTAATACTTGGGAGGCTGAGACAGGAGGATCACAGGTTTGCAGCCAGCCTCAGCAATTTGTGAAGCCCTCCGCAACTTAGTGAGACCCTGTTTCAAAATAAAGAATAAAAAATCGGGCAGGGGGTGAAGCTCAGAGGTAGTAGAATGCCCCTGGGTTCACTCCCCAGTACCACACACACAAAAAGGCTCCATTAAAGTAAAAGAGGGACTTAGCTCCCAAAGCACACCTGGGTGTGGCTCACCGAGATGTGCAGTGTACAAGGGTAGCTCTCGCAGCTCACACAGGTGTGGCACAGCACACCCAGGTATCAGGGGCAACACACAGGCACAAGGCACGAGGTGCAAAGGCCAGGCTTGAGAGGCAACATGCAGGCACAAGGCCCCTGACCAGGGGCACCTTGACAACCTCATCGAGTCCCCAGCCACCTGAAGACTATAACTGTCAGCCCCTGAGACTGAAAATTTGTAGCTTCTTTTGCCGAAGAGCCTTGCCACCTTGTCTTTCTGGCCACCAATAATGAGGCTGAGCGCTGGCCCGGCTCCCGGCTGGCAGCCATTGGGCAAATCCTCACCTTCAGTTCAGGTTGAGCACGGGTGAAGGTCAGGCCTGAAGATCTGGAGCAGACTCACAGCTCACCCGGACCTGGGGCCGACAAAGCCAACTGAACTCTGTGGTAAACGGACCGCCCAACTGCTTTCCAGGTTGTACTAATCTCCATTTCTGCCCTAAAATAGCACAAGTTGTATAAAGTTTGCGTGGTGTGTTAATGGATAAAAAAGCTGTCTTGGTCATGATTACGATACACATTCTTGAAATGACTGAGACTGTGTTTTGGTTGCTTTCCACGATCTAAGTCTGCTCAGAACAGATCTACCGCAATGCTAGCGGAGGACTGATAATGTATTGCCAGCCGCGTGACCTCCAAATCCAGTGACTTTCAAGTTGACTAAAAGTAAGTGAAGCTAGAGGGTTTATTTAGGGATTTCCCAGCAATGATTTCATCTTGTGCAAGCATTCTGCTTCTGCGGCTATTATCAGGGTCTCTTGACAGGTGTGTTAAGAAGAGCCTGAGGGTAGAGCAGCGGTGTACCATGCTACAAAGGTGATGGCTGACTGCACCAGGGGCTATTTTATTGTCCTTGCCTCTGTTCCACCACATGATCCCTGACTGTGTCTCCCTATTTGAAAAAAAGGAGATAATAATTCATTTCACAGAGAATTGTAAAGATCAAATAACACACACACACACACACACACACACACACACACAAACACATACAGGAAAAACTACAGAAAGCTCTATACTCTGAGTGCATGGGTATGTCCATCGTTAGAGGCTACGAGTTCTTCTACATTCTGCTGACCTTAATCCTAGCACTTTAACCTTTCCTGGTATGTGAATCCATCTCATTATTTTGGGTTGTACAGTTTATCCCTTCAGAAAATATTGATTCCTGAAAATCCTCTCTCTTACCCTAGAGGTAAACTATAAAGTATTGAGCTGGGTGTGGTGGCGCACACCTGTAATCCCAATACTTGGGAGGCTGAGACAGGTTCCAAGCCAGTGTTGGCAATTTAGCGAGACCCGGTTTCAAAATAAAAAGATAGAAGGAACTGGGGTATAGCTCAGAGATAGACTTTCCCTGGGCTCAATCCCCAGTAACACACACACACACACACACACACACACACACACACACACACAGAATTGGAAAGCTCCTTTGTCTCCCTGTATTATGAAACGAAGATTAAATAAAAAATTTAAGGCACAAAGCAGGGAAGTGATTCGTCTAAGATTACACAGGTGATAATTTCTAGCCTCAGAATCGATTCTTGCTTACTATTTCCATTGTGTCATTTAGTATTCCAAAGGCCAAGGAGTGCAAGTAACAGAACTTTTCATGCAACTTGTTTTTCATCCTATGTATTATTTTTAGAGATAGTGAAAAAAGATGGGTAACCTCACCCAAAGCCGTAAGGTAAAAATATTTAATTTAGAATTAAAGCATTATTAGTACCTGGTTAATAAATATAAGCAAGGAACTTGCTTGGTTTCAAGAAAAACCTGGTTTAATTGGTTTACAGAGGCTGTAACCAAGATGAGACCACTTTTATACAGTGGGCCAGGAAATTTTCCCAGAAATCTATACTACTAAGCTAAGTTCCCAAGGATCAATATTACTTGTTTCCTTTCAACCTGTAAAGTACAACTCATCACACACACAGCCCAGATACTTAATGCCCAGTTACCTCTGGAGTCAGTGTGACATTCATTTGATCTTAATTCATTGATTTCGATATTTGCCAATAGTGCTTTTTTTTTTAAATTGTGGCACTAGAGATTGAACTCAGGACATTCTATCTCCAAGCTATCCTGGAAGCCTTATTTATTTATTTATTTATTTATTTATTTATTTTTTAAATTTGGAATCAGGAGCTTGCTAAGTTACTGAGAGCCCTGCTAAATTGCTGAGGCTGGCCTAGAACCTGTGATCCTCCTGTCTCAACCTCCCAAGTACTGGGATTACAGGCATGTGCCACCATGTGCTTCCACTGGTGCTATTTATGCCACAGATTTTCCATTACTATTTATTTCTGTTTGTTGGGTATTCCTTGGAGTATGTTTAGGTATGAATATGTGCAGAGTAAGTTTTTGTTTAAATAAATATGTAACATTTTTTATTCTAGGGAGTGAGCCAGGGCCTCGTACATGCTCTCCACTGAGGTGCACCCCAGACCCCAGAACAAGTTTTTCAGGACTAGTAGGAAGACAGGAGCTCTTCTGGGCTCTTGAATGGCTGGCATGTGTTGCTGTTGTCTTCTGGCATGAACGGCAGCTCAGCCCAGCACAGACACACAGACACAGACACTCAGATCCCAAACTTCCCCTGCTTCTCACAGAGTCTCAACATTTCACAAGTTCCAGAGAAAGAATCTGCTTAGAGTATAAAAGGAACTGCACAGAGAGCCTGAAGCCCCAGGTAGGGCGTTTTAGATGCTTCTGAGGGTACTCACTGGTCCCAGCTAAAAATCCACTGAGCAGTAGTGAGTGGCTCTGCACTGAAGGGTGTGGACGGAAGGCTGGGAAAGGGATCAATTTCCATGGCAACATGGATAAAGCCTTTTGAGTAAACTGCCCTCCTTTTGTTGCAATTGCAGGTTCAAAGGTTCCCAAAGTACAAAGACCTGAGGCCTAGCCTCCTGCCAACAAAGGCCAGGCCTGTACACTGGCGCCCAGTCAGACTCAGTGGAGGACAGAGAGCAAAGGTCATCAGCCTTGCAGGGGACACGCCAAGGCCAGTGAACGCGAGAACACGAGGACACGTTACAGCTCACGTCGTCTCTGTGCAGCCTACCCAGTGCACGTGACTCAGCTTTCCACACTGTAACAATGATAACGTTGGCTGATGTGATCGAAGTGTTTACATGTATTAGTTCTCACAACTGCCTTAGGAGGTAGTAACTATTATATCATTCTTGTGTGTGTGTGTGTGTGTGTGTGTGTGTGTGTGTATGTGTGTTACTGGAGCTTGAACCCAGAGGTATTCTACCTCCAAGCTATAGCCACAGCCCTTTTAAAAAATGTTTTGTTTTTTTGAAACAGGGTCTTACTAGGTTGCTGAAAGTCTCACTACTTGCTGAGACTGTTCTTGAACCTGTGATCCTCCTGTCTCAGCCTCCTAAGTACTGGGATTACAGGTGTGCGCCATCATGCCTGGTTATCATTTTCATTTTATAGATGAAGAAACTAAGGCAAAAAAAGGATAAATCACTCACCTGGGGTTCTACTGGTAGCAAATGGTAGAACCTGTAATAAAATTGAGGCATATCAGAGAATACACTTCTTCCCATTACACTATACTGATCTAAAAACATCATTAAACTTTATCAATGTAAATTTCTTTAAAGATTTGCTATTATATTGCCTGTAAAAAAGAGATTTGGATCAGGTGTGGTAGCACACACCTATAATCCTAGTACTTGGGAGGCTGAGACAGGAGAACAGCAGGTTTGAAGCCAGCCTCAGCAACGTAGTGAGGCTGTCAGCAACTTAACGAGACCCTATTTCCAAATAAAAATAAATAAATAAAATAGGGCTGGGAGTGTAGCCTGGAGGTAGAAGGCCCCTGGGTTCCATCCCCAGTACCACACACAAAAAAGGTGGGTGTTGGGGGTATAGCTCAGTGGTAGAATCCAATCCCCTAAATCCAATCCCCAGTGTGAGAAGTATAAAAGTCTTTTCTATCAAACAGGTTGGTTAGACAGCAGCCATTTTAGCTTATATAACTTTTGCTTTCCCAGAATCTTAAGTTTAATTTCTTTGTCAAACTGCAAAAGTCAAAACTCCTGACTGTCTTTAAACAATCGTGCAGATTGGTGACCCCTAGCCCTCACCAATCAGGGCCCGGGGCAGGATCACCCCACTAGGGATAAAACCTGAATGGATTTCCCGCTCGGTGTGCTTGCTTGTCAGACTTTTGTTGGTGGCACACCCTTTCTGCAAAAAGTAAAAATTTGTCTTGCTGAGCGACTATCAAGTGTTTGTTTCTATCGCCAATTCACATTTCCCACATCAGTACTAAAAAAATGAAGAAAACAACCAACCACAAGAATACTGTAGAAAAGCGTTTAACGGGCATGTGAATGACAGCACTGAGACTACCTGGTGTGCGGCAGTTGCAGCACGTTGGCCTGCGTTTGCCTGACGCAGCTCCTGCCTCCTGCTGTTACATCACCCTTTCTCCTTTCCTGACTACTTCTGTTACGTATAAATACAAATTTTAAAATTATATGTAGTGTGAGGGAGATTAGATGAAATAATCACTCAGATTTCTTCCAACTCTAAAATTCTGTGATCTAGTGAGATTAGTTGTTAAAGAAAGGTGTTATGCCTATTAAAATCATCAAAATAAATTGAAGAGATAAAAATATACTGGATGTGCTAAGGGGAAACAGGCACACTCATGCACTATTTAGTTTGCTAAATTTTTTCTTTCTTTTGGTACTGGGAATTGAACCCAAGGGTGCTCTACCACTGAGCTACACCTCAGCCCCCCCTTTTTTTATTTTTAATTTGAGGTAGGGTCTCACTGAATTGCCAAGGCTGGCCTGGAATTTGTAATCTTCCTGTTTCAGCTTCCCAAGTACTGGGATTATAGGTGTGTGCCACCACGCCCGATTTTCAATTTTTCTTGAGAATAGTTCGGTGTGTGTGCACACGTGTGCATGAACATGCATAGATATAAAAATCCGTCATTTCCATTGTGTGTGTGTGTGTGTGCATGTGTGTGCGTGTGTGTGTGAGTGCGCATGTGTGTGTGTGCGCATGTGTGTGTGTGTAGAGTACTGGAGATTGAACCCAAGGATGCTCTTCCTCCAAGCTACACCCCAGCCCAATTGCATTACTTATTTATTTATTTATTTATTTATTCATTTATTTATTTTATGGTACTGAAGATTGAACCTAGGGGCATTCTACCTCTGAGCTATGCCCCCAGCCCTTTTTATTTTTTATTTTGAAACAGGGTCTCACTAAGTTGCTGAGATTCTCACTTAGTTGCTGAGGCTGGTCCCGAACCTATCATCCTCCTGTCTCAACCTCCTAAGTACTGGGATTACAGGCATGTGGCACCACATCCAGCTGGCATTTCTATTATTAGTGGATTATGTTGGTTAGGAATACTTTTGACCACAATTAACAGAAAACCTGATTTATACTGGCTTAAATGTATAGTGGTTTATGTCTACCTACCACAAGGTTGAGAGGTAGGTTGCTGGTCTGGGTTCACTAGTCCAAATCTGTTCAGGACGAGCCTCTGGGATTCCTGTGGCCTTTCTTGTTTGATCACAAGACAGCTGCCTCTGGCAGCCATGAAAATTCACCACCCAAGTCTCTTGCCATTTGAAGAGAAATGACTGACAGTCCCAGCTGTCTGGAGTCACCAGCCATTCATACTGTGCGCTTCCAGCCAGTAACTGAACAGGGAGGGGTTATAATGCAGACCCCACTATATGTGCTGCAGGGTGCTCTAAAGGACACTCATAGGATAATGGGCACAATTTGAATAAGATCTGAAGATTGGAATATAGTAGTAAATTGATCTTGATTTCTTTTTCTTTTTATTCTTTTTTCCTTTTTTGGTACTGGGGATAGAACCCAGGGGCATTCTACCTTTGGGCTACATCCTCAGCCTTTTTATTTTTATTATTTATTTATTTTTTATTTTTTATGGTACTGGGGATTGAACCCAGGGGCATTCTACCTCCGAGCTACACCCCTAGGCCTATTTTTTTAATTCTTTATTTTGAAACTGGGTCTCACTAAGTTGCGGAGGGCCTCACTACGTAGCTGAGGCTGGCCGCGAACCCGGATTCTCCTGTCTCAGCCTCCCAAGTACTGAGATTACAAGTGTGTGCCACCATGCCTGGCTCTTATTTTTTATTTTGAAACAGGGTCTTGCTAAGTTGCTGAAGGTCTCACTAAGTTGCTGAGGCTGGCCTGAACCTGTGATCCTTCTGTCTCAGCCTCCCAAGTACTGGGATTACAGATGTGTGCCACCATGCCCAGCTGATGTTAATTTCTTGATTTTGATAATTATATTATGGTTATGTAAGAGAATGTCCTTGTTTTTAGGAAATATACACAGAACTATTTAGGGGCAACAGGATATTACATCTACAACTTGTTTTCAAATGCCCAGAGAAAAAGCATACTGAGAGAGAGAGAAGTAAGGTAAACATGGGAAACTGTAACATTTGGGGAATCTGGTATACAAAAATTCTTCTTTTGTAACTTTTCTGTAAGTTTGAATTGTTTAAAAATAAAAAGTGAAGCATATATTTAAAAAATACTCTGAAATTCAAAATAGGCCCCACAATGGCTATGAATTTGTCAGCCTCTGTGGCATTAAAAAAAGAGGGGAAGGAGGGGATTTGAAATGGTACATTGTTACGGCTTACCTTACCTTGTATTTATTTCCTTAACACTTAGAAGTTTCCATGCAAAGTTACCTAATATCAATAATAACTTGCTACTCCTTGATGTAAATTACATTTAAAAAGTTTGTAAAGCCCTTCTTTTATAAGATAAAAACAGTAGAAAGTAGAGTTTTGTACTCCTGACTCCACCTTTGACCTATATCTAATTTCTAGGCTCCAGGGTTCTAACCTAAACTTTTGTGTGTGTGTGTGTGTGTGTGTATGTGGTACCAACAATCCAACCCAGAAGCATTCTACCTCGGAACTATACCGCCCCCCCTGCACTTTTTTTGTGTGTGTGTGTGGTACTGGGGATTGAACCCGGGGGCATTCTACCTTCGAGCTACACCCCAGCCCTATTTTTTATTCTTTATTTTGAAACAGGGTCTCACTAAGTTGTGGAGGGCCTCACTAAGTAGCTGAGGCTGGCTGCAAGCCCGGATCCTCTGGTCTCAGCCTCCCAAGTACTGGGATTACAGGTGTGCCTCTCACCTCGCCCAGCTAAAGTTCTAAACTTTGAGATTGTCTCTGTGTCCCAGGTGTCTTGTTTTTGTAATTACTAGTTCTTGTCTGACTCTGGTCCTTGGAACCTACCACTTCTCTTGTCCTCAGTTCAGCCAGCTTCAAGCCATACCACCCGCCTCTCCCTCAACTGATCTGAGAGAAAACACAACTCATTTATTTATCCCTTCTAATATTAATTAAGGACCTACTAAGAACCAAACCAAGCACTGTTTTAGGTCCAGGGAGCAAAACAGACAAAAACAATACCCTTATATGGAACCTACCTTCTAGTATAGGTGACTAGAAAATAGAACAAATAGAGCGATATGTAATTTGTTAGGTAACACTAGATTGTTATCAGAAAGAAAAATAAAACTTGTCTTACAGAGTCTATGCATCCAAAACCAAAAGGCAGTGACTAGGGATAAGAGAAATCAGGAGGTGGAGGTCCACTGTGAATCCTGAGAGGTGACGGAAGACCAGATGTCTCATAGGAGAAGCAAGTGCCCATACCATCAAGCTGGTGCAAGCGACCAAGTTCCTTCCAGGAAGGAGAATGAGCAAAATGTAATCGGGCCTTCCTGGAAAAAAAGTGGTCCAGTCTTGTGAAAGTAAAGGTAAGTACCTCGCTGAGAACTGGCGTCTTGATTTCAAGTTGATGTGACATTAGTAAAGAGATTCCAGGGACTGGGACCTTCCAGGGTGCAATTTGTTATCCTCATCAAGACTGAGCCAACCTGCAGTGTATGGTGCCATGATGTTGAGAGATGTTGGTTCCAGTTACTCAGGGACACAATGTCGAGACAGGCTGGTAGGCTCGCTCAGTAGTTTTTGGATGTGCCCTGAAAGTTGGCCTAACTTTCTGGCTATTTAAACATGGCTGTAAGCTGTGTTAGAGGCATTTCCTAATAACTGTATTTTGCAAGTCTGGATGCAGGCCTAGAAAATAGGAAGGCACAGACAGATCTGGGTACAACATTAGCCAGAACCTGATGACAGGTGACTGGTGCCATTTTTGCCAGGATCTGTGGCTCCGTAGCTGTCCTGCATTGCTGCCAAAATGAAGAATTCTTGCTTGTCTAAGTGGAGACAAATGCCAGTCGCCTGGATCACATGTATGGGGTACATAAGATGTGTGTTTTCCTAAATTGATACAAAATTTCAGTGAATCCATTAGCAACAAGTATCAAAAGCCTTAAAATGTTCATCCTCACTGGGCATGGTGGCCAATACCTATAATCCCAGTACTCGAGAGGCTGAGACAGGATGATTGCAGGTTCAAGGACAGCCTCAGCAAACAGTGAGATTCTCAACCTAGGAAGACCCTGTTTTAAAACAAAAAATAAAATAGGGCTGGGGGTGTATCTCCAAGGTAGAATGGCCCTGGGTTCAATCCCCAGTGCCACAAATAATGATGATGATGATGATGGTGATGATGTTCATCTTCTTTAATCTAGTGATTCCATGTCTAGGAATTTATCCTGAGGCACTAATCTTATATTTGTACAAAAATTATTCAGAAAGATCTTCTTTTCAGTGTTATTTACAATAATGAAAAATTATGCAAATGTTCATTGACATGCATTGGTTAAATTAGCAGTGCTATATGTGTGCCTTAGAATATGGGGCAGCCATTAAAAATTATATTGAAATATTGGAAAATGTTAATATTTTTTATGTTACATGATGAATACATGAGAGTTTATTTTGATGTTCTCTATACATTGGGTTGAAATTTTCCATAATAAAAAGTTAAACCCTCTTGCTTTCAAAGAATATTTACATATAATAGAAAATACTTATAAGACATTAATATATGGAAAAGGCAAGTTACCAACAGTATATATAGATGTATGGCATATTCCATAGGATTCTGATTTTGTAAAACAGGCTAATACACCTGATATGTAATATATATACATGCATACATACATATCTCTATGCATATATATACATACTTTTGATATATGATTCATATATAAACATAGTCATTTTAATACATATATGTATTAAAATGAACAAAAATAGAAAGCTCAATTTAAATAAAAGTTGGTTTATTTGAAGGTTAAATAAAATTTATAAATTTCTAACTGTACTGAACAAGAAAAAAGAGAGAACATAAATGACCATCTTAGAAATGAAAGGGGGGTGTCACTACAGACCAAGAGCATTTATGGCAATACTTTTGACAACTGAGACGAAGTTGAGAAGTTTTTTATAGACACAGATAACTAAAACATAGCAAGAAATACAGTGTAGTATTTCAGAGCCAGGGCTCTGGAGTCAGCTGCTAGAGTTTGAATCTGTGCTCTTTCTCTTATTAGCTGTGTAAATTTGAGCAAATTCATTAAAACTGCTCTGTACCTTAGTTTCTTCTTTGGTAATATCAAGACGATAAGGTTTTTGTTTTGTTTTGTTTTGTTTTGTTTCCTTTTTTCCTTGCAGTACTGGGGATTGAACCCAGGGGCACTCTACTACTGAGCCACATCCCCCCCTAGCAGCCCCCACCCCTTTATTTTTGTGGTACTGGGGATTGAACCCAGCAGCATTCTACCTTCAAGATACACCCCCAGTTCTTTTTTATTTTTTGTTTTGAAACAGGGTCTCGCCAAGTTGCTGAGGCTGGTCTCCAACCTGTGTTCCTCCTGTCTCAGCCTCCCAGCTACTGGAATTATAGGCATGCACCACCGTGCCCAGCTTATTATTTTTTATTTTGAGACAGGGTCTCCTTCAGTTGCTCAGGCTGGCCTCAAGCTTTTGATCCTTCTGCTGCAGTCTCCTCAATTGCTAGGATTACAGGCCCATGCCTGGGAAGATGATAGGGTTTTCTCTTTTTTTTTTTTTTTTTTTTTTTTGGTGGTACTGGGGATTGAACCCAGGGGCATTCTACCTCTGAGCTACATCTCCAGCCTATTTTATTTTATTTCTTCTTTTTTTCTTTTCTTTTCTTTTCTTTTCTTTTCTTTTCTTTTCTTTTCTTTTCTTTTTTTCTTTGAAGAACCAAAGTGAAGCCATGATAGGCTTTAGTTAAAGCTTTAAGTAGGATAGGCAGGCCTAAGTATCTGTTTTCTAGAAGTTAAGTTCCTATAGCCTGATTGCCCCATACCCTGTAGAAACCATCAAGTATGCTAATCTGATCTTGTCCCTAGCAACCCCTAGAAACAGCCAAACAGTGTCAAGCACACCTGGGTTTAGAAGGCCCCCTCCCATCCTGGACATTCCTAGGGAAGGTAGTTTGGGCCCAACCAATCGGCTAAAAGGCCACCATATAAGGTTAAGGCTTCCCTAACGATGACCCCTACCTAAGGCGCAAAAATTAAACCAACCAGAGAACGCCAACAAGCTTATGTTTTAAACTAACCTATCAATGTAAAGGTGGGGTGGGCTGCCTCCTTGGGGGATAAAAGCTTTGTTCTCAGAGAGCAAGGGGCTTCTCCCTGTGACCACTTCGTAGGTGCACGGTAGGAGCCCAAGCTCGAGCTTGAATAAAAGACCCTCGTGTGTTTTGCATCAGAATTGGCTCCCTGGTGGTCTTTGGTGGGATCTCGA
Organism: Glis glis; assembly: GCA_004027185.1. Taxonomy (NCBI): domain Eukaryota; kingdom Metazoa; phylum Chordata; class Mammalia; order Rodentia; family Gliridae; genus Glis; species Glis glis. The sequence continues at coordinate 26,928 of PVJS01014682.1, read as the reverse complement.
ACTTGGCACTTCATTTTCTTTTTTTGTGTGTGGCATTAGGGATTGAACCTGGAGGCCTTCTACCTTTGAGCTACACCCTCAGCCCCTTTATTTTATTTATTTATTTATTTTTCTTTTGTGTGTGTGTGTGTGTGTGTGGTACTGGGGATGGAACCCAGGGGCATACTACCTCCAGGCTACACCCCCAGCCTGATTTTATTCTTTTATTTTGAAACAGGGTCTCACTAAGTTGCAGTTGGCCTCACTAAGTTGCTGGGGCTGGCTGTGAACCTATGATTCTTCTGTCTCAGCCTCCCAAGTACTGGGATTGAAAGCATGCACCACCACACCTGGCCTTATTTTTTATTTTCAAACAGGGTCTCACTAAGTTGCTGAGGGCCTCACCAAGTTGCTGAGGCTGGCCATGAACCTGTGATCCTCCTGTTTCAGTCTCCCAAGTACTAGGATTACAAGCATGCACCTGCACACTCAGTTTATTTATTGCTTTTGAAACAGGGTCTTGCTAGGTTGCTGAAGACTCTCACTACGTTGCTGAGTTGCTAAGGCTTTCCTCGAACCTGCGATCTCTCTGTCTCAGCTTCCCAAGTACTGGGATTACAGGTGTGTGCCTCTATACCCCATGATGATAGGGTTTTTACATAGATTAAATTATTTTTTAAGATCTTATGCTATCTAAGTGTTATTATCATTTCTTTAATTTTATATTATTTATCCAGATTGAAACTTATAAGAATGAAAGATTTTTAGAGCTTTTCTGGGTTAATAAGACCCAGCTATTTATGGAGATAGCTAGAAAGTTCATACACACAGTTCAAAAGTCTATCAGTGGTTTGTTTAAATTCAACAGAGGAAATGAATCAACTTCAAGAAGAAAAGATCCCTGATGAGCCCTATCCCCTTTGTCCTGACCCTCCTCACCCCTGATGGTATCCACTTCCCCACACAGTCCTGAGAGAGTTAAAAGGTTGACCTCAAGGTATGTTGGGAGAATTATGTGGGCTTCGCTTTCAAAGCACAACTCAAGGGACTGTTGGAGACCGGAGGGCTTCCTGGGTCAGTTGGCAGATGGGGGAAATGCAGTTTATCTTCTGTGGTTTCCAGTCAACTTGGAGCACGGTTTCTCATCGTTGCGTCTGAAACACTGGATGTTTTTTGACCATCCAATTTTCTTCTTCCTGGGGCTGGGGGATAGCTTAGAGGTAGAGCATTTGCTTAGCATGTACAAAGCCCTGGGTTCATTCCCAGCAGCAATAAAGAAAAATTTTTTATTCCTCCTACAAGCCCCCAGAGTCTGAGCCATGACTTGCAGCCCCTCAGGTCATAGTTGTACAGTGGCCCCACCAGCCTGCTGCCATCCATCATGTTGAAAGCCGTGGATGAGGCTCTGGGCCCTCAGCCAGCAAGGACTGGCAGCCTAGGACAACACCCGAGGGCCAAGGCTGGCATCTCCCGAGGGCCTCTGCCTGCTGCCTGTGGGATCAGAGGTTGTGTTTCCTCGCAGTGCCCTGCTCTGGAGGCTAATTGGCTTCGGTCTCTTTGTTGAGACTCAGTCCCCACCAAGCATCAAATGGGTGGCAATTTTTCAGGCAGAGAGGTGAGCCAAGAAATTATCCACCACCGAAGAACATGCACCCAAGCCAAATCTGAACACCTGCTTCCTATGTAATACTCTTCAGAAAGCGCAGGACTGTTTGCTTTCCAAATTGGTTCCCAGCAATCTGGAGAGGGAGGAGACACCACCAACAGCCTTCCGTGGCTGGCTTGGCTTTGCTGGTTTTCTATATCCTGTTCATGTAAGGTCAGGGAGTACTTTTACTGTCATTTCTAGCAATTCTATATACCTTGAACACCCTTAATTTCACCAAAGAAAGCTAATGAGCATGTTGCTCTTAGAAATGGGCTTTTTTCTTTTCTTTTTTTTTTTTGAGGCAGTCCTCAAACGTGTGATCCTCCTGTCTCAACCTCCCAAGTACTGGGATTACAGATGTGGGCCACCACACCTGTATTGACCATCAATTTTCTGAGCCAGACAGATCTGATTTTGTCCTCATACCACAAGAGAAAAGGTCAAATTAACCAAGTTTATGAAACCTGGTGTGTGAAACCAGAAAGTGAAATTATTTGTTTACAATAGGAGTGCACTCTTGTGTAGCTTTCACATGGAAGGGATAAGCATATTTTATCCCTAGACACCTATTTAAGGGGAAGTTATCATCATAAAGTTGCTTATTAAACGTGGAAAAAGGAATAAGAAAAGGCGATGGTTGGCTGGTCTGCAGCAGGTAGAGACCTGCTAGAAGTAGTTTCAGTCCATAAGCCGGGGCACTTTTTTCTTTATCTGAGCTTCAATGGACAGTGTTGATTTCTGACCTTTTGAACTTCATGCTCCAGTGGCCCATCTCCCTTCTGTTCACACAACAGGCCACCATTCGGGGCTACTGTATAATAACTCATAACACCCTTGCTTACTAAATTACCATGGCATCTAGTCTTGACACCCTAGAAATAGTCACTTTTCCTTTATTGAAGTTTGGAGTATGGTCTAACTCTTTCATTGCACATTGGTAGGAAGATGTCAGCATGGTGGCTCATGCCTGTAATCACAGTACTTGGGAGGTTGAGATAGGAGGATTGCAGGTTGGAGACCAGCCTCCGCAACATAGCAGGATTTTCGGCAACCTAGTGAGAACCTGTTTCAAAACAAAAAATTGTTGGTTTGTTTGTTTGTTTTTGTGGTATTGGGGATGGAACCTAGGGGCCTTCTATCTCTGGGCTACACCCCCAGCCCTATTTTTAATTTTTTATTTGGAAACAGGATCTTGCTAGGTTGCTGAGAGCCTCACTAAGTTGCTGCGGCTGGCTTTGAACCTGCAATCCCCCTGTCTCAGCCTCCCAAGTACTGGGATTACAGGCATGCACCACCATGCTCAGCTCAAAAAATTTTTCTTTTTTTTTTGTGGTACTGGGGATTAAACCCGGGGGCATTCTACCTTTGAGCTATACCCTCAGCCCAATTTTATTTTGTTTTTTAAAATTTGAAACAGGGTCTCACTAAGTTGCAGAGGGCCTCACTAAGTTGCTGAAGCTGGCCGTGAACCTGAGATCCTCCTGTCTCAGCCTCCCAAGTACTGGAATTACAGGCATGTGCCACCATGTCCAGCTCAAAAATTAAAAAAAAGGGTTGGGGGTGTAGTTCAAAGATAGAATGCCCCTAAGTTCAATCCCCAGTACCAAAGGAAGAAAAATAAAAAAGAAAGATGTCTTATCACATTCATTTTGAGTGTGTAGATTATCCTGGTTGGAATTTCAGGGGCTTTCATTAGGCAGTGTTTTTTTAATTATGAGGGATGGAAACCCAACTTGGAATGTGTGAAGTTTCTGGCACTGCTGAATCAAAGGGTTCAAACAATATCACCAAACCAGGCATGGTGATGCATGCCTGTAATCCCAGTACTTGGGAGGCTGAGACAGGAGGATCGCAGGTTCCAGAACAGCCTCAGCAAGTAATGAGACTCATCGACCTAGTGAGACCCTGTTTCAAAATAAAATAGGGCCAGGGGTGTAGCTCAGAGGTAGAATGCCCCTGGGCTCAATACCCAGTAACACACACACACACACAGCCACACACACACACACACACACACACACACACACACACACACATCAGCCTAGTCTTTTAGACCTGTTCTCATCCACGTTGGCTTCATTTTAAGTAGGCTCCTGGCACGAAGTGGCTCCTACTGGCTCTAGGCACACATCCTCCCGTCCTCAAGTCCAGCTGAAAGAGGGCTTTTCTTTTCCTCAATAGATCAAGAAAAACTTTTACAATGAAATCTCATTGGCTTGGCTTGGCTCTTGTGCCCCTCCCCATCACCCATGCTGTCCAGGGGGATGGACTCCATGGACGATCTGTAGCTTGGTTACATGACCACTCCTGACATCTGATTCATCCTGCGTGGGTTGAGAGTGAGTGTAAAATAGTGGTACTGTTGCCAGAAGAAGGGGGTTGAAGTCCAGAAAGTCAAAGCCAATGGAAATCTACTGGAGAGGCAGCCTTGCTTCTCTTATCTCCATGTTCTTGGGGAGGAGGTGTTATTTTCTTGTTTTACTATATATATCCAAAACCAGGTAGTATGGATGATGTAATGTATGGGCTCTGCCATCTCAGTCTGACAGTGAAAGTAGAAATGGGCACAAAGGACCATGATGCATGAACAAAGAAGGAATTGTAGAGAGGAAAAATGGGCCTTATATATGTTTGGAGGAAGAGGAATTACTGTTGTCTGAAAAGCTAAAGGAAGGCTTCATGGAAGAGGTGGCCCTGGAGCCTTGAAGGCTAGGTAGGGTTGAGATAGGTAGAAAGGTGCTGACACTAGAGGGGGAGGGACCTGCGTGAGCAGGGGCAGTGTGATTGGGAAGAGAACAGTGTCTACCAGAATTGGTATAGATTGTGTGAGAGCGGTGGGCCAGGGAGTCTGCCATGTCAGGTTGAACAGCAGGTATGCGGTAACTTTGGGCAGCTCACCCACGAGTAGTGCCTGAGCTGTGAGGGTATCACATAGCTTTTGTTTCAACACTTCTTCTTCTCATTATTATATGTATATTTTTGTGGAACTGGGGATTGAACCCAGGGGCATTCTACCTCTGAGCTACACCCCCAGCCCTATTATATTTTTTTAAATTTTGAAACAGGGTCTCACTAAGTTGTGGAGGGCCTCACTAAGTTGCTGAGGTTGGCTTTGAACCTGCGATCCTCCTGTCTCAGTCTCCCGAGTACTGAGATAATAGGCGTGCACCACTACACCCAGCTCTGTTTCAGCGTTTCTAAGTGTGGTCCAGGATGCTTTTCAACATGCAGGTTTCTGCCCTGATTCCAGACTTTACAGAATTGGGATCTCTGGGGAATAAGTCCTAATGGGGAGGTAGAAAGAAATAGGCAGATAGGGCTGGAGGGCCACGTGGAAAGACTTAATTTCCTGAGAGGCAACAGATGCTAACTAACTTCCAAAACTCCTGAAAGGATCAGACCTCCTAAATGTTGAGTGCTAATGTGATCAAAAGCCTCCTGAGAGTGACCAGAGGTTTGCAAAACTCCAGTTGTCCCCACTGATAAGCAATCCCAGGAGATCCCAGGAGACAGTGCCTGGAACCCCCAACTGGAAAAGGAAACTCAAAGAAGCATATAAGCCCTTAGACGAGCCATCTTCAATGGTTACCCGCTCGGGAGTCCCTCTGGGAGCTCCTCTCTCTCTCTCTCTCTCTCTCTCTCTCTCTCTCTCTCTCCTATGCGCGTGTTTTGTTGGCTTTGAGAGAAAGCCGTGTGTAACTGACAGCACTCCGCCCGGGTAACTCCTGGGTAGTGACCAGAAGACACCCGCTGGACATGGAGGCCGACCGAGGCCCCTAGGGGTGGCCTGCACTTCTCTTTGGTAGCTCGCGTGGACTTTGGGAGAAAGCAGTTAGCAACTGACGGCGCATGGCTTGGGCTACTCCCAAGTAGTGTCCAGAAGGCAGCTGCTAGACTCCAGGGTCTCCATTGCCCTCGATGGTGCTCTGCCTCTTTCCCCCTCCCCGTTCTCTTTATGATGCCCTGCTCACCTTTCTGTTGTCTGCGAGTGTCATTCTTTGCACTTTGTAGAGAAGAACCCGGTAAGGAAAATGTCTGTTTCACTAAGTCTGCTTTTATTTATTTATTTATTTACTATTTATTTTTTTATTATTATTTTTTTTTTGCGGTATCGGGGATTGAACGCAGGGGTATTCTACCTCTGCGCTACACCCCCGGCCCTATTTTTTATACTTTATTTTGAAACCGGGTCTCATGAAGTTGCAGAGGGCCTCACTAAGTAGAGAGAGAGAGAGAGACAGGGAGAGAGAGAGAGAGAGAGAGGCAGGGAGAGAGAGAGAGAGAGAGAGACAGGGAGAGAGAGAGAGAGCGCGCGTGTGCGTGCGCGAGCTGAGGCTGGCCGCGAACCCGGATCCTCCGGTCTCCGCCTCCCAAAGTACTGGGATTACAAGCGTGCGCCACCACGCCCGGCTTACTATTTATTTTTAATCTGGAGCTGAGCCAAGCTCACATTCAGCTGTCCTGCATTTTGACAGGAAATGTCCACCCTCAATCTCATTACTTAAAAAGCCCACGCCCCCCTTTATTGCTGGGGCTGGGACCTGAGCCCAGGTGTCAGAGCCTCTGGGCTGAGAACAGAGCTCACCATGGATCCAGAAAGGGGCAAGGTACAGGCCTCTTTGACCTGAAGGAAGAAAACAAGAGTCTTATCAGACCTAGGGGATCAGCCAAGTGGCTCTTCCTGTAACTGCTCTTTGTGGGTAGATAGGTACAGACACAGAGGAAAGCGCTTCAGATTTTGTTTGGAAAAAGCCAGACTGCAGTAGTCTGACTGGACTTAATCTCCGGAGGCAGTGAGGACTAACAGACACTGCAATCCGGAGGCCTCCTAGCCTTTGTAGTAGTGGGTGGGTTTCCACTCCAGTCAAACAAACACTTGAGTTCAATTTACCACACACTGCCAAGAGCGGGCAGTTTCGGCCTGCTCTGAGTTTTGCATGGAGTAGCCTGGCCACTGTTATTGTAAATGAAGGATGCTTCCTCGTTTCCTGGAGGAAGAGGCCTGAGCAAGCTTGAGGGTGACCTTTCAGAGTTCCCGGTGCTCTACATCTGGAGAACTGTGTAAGCATTTTTGGAAAGAAGAACAGTGGACTGTGCTGTCTTTATTTATTTATTTATTTATTTATTCATTGGTACTGGGGATCAAACCCAGGGGTATTCTACTTCTGAGCTACAGCCCCAGAACTTTTTCTTTTGTGGTACCGGGGATTGAACCCAGGGGCATTCTACCTTCAAGCTACACCCCCAGCCCTAGTTTTTATTCTTTATTTTGAAACAGGGTCTCACTAAGTTGCAGAGGGCCTCACTAAGTAGCTGAGGCTGGCCGCGAATCCGGATCCTCTGTGAACCTGGATCCTCCAGTCTCCCTCCCAAGTACTGGGATTACAAGAGTGCGCCACTACGGCCGGCTTTTTTTTTTTTTTAAACACAGTCTCACTAAGTTGCTGAGGCTGGCCTCGAACCTGTGATCCTCCTGTCTCAGCCTCCCAAGTACCAGGATTACAGGCATAGGCCACTGGGCCTGGCTGTTATATTATTTAAATTGACTGATCAGCTTATTTAAAACTTCTATAGCTCTCCTGGAAATGGAAGAAGTAAGTGAAGGGCAGAGGGACCCAGAGGGACTGAGCCATTTTCTCCTCTGATTACTGAAAATGCCTCTTGCCCGTAGTCTGGGCACTTCAGGCTGGGGGTCCCAGCTGTCGTGTAGTCTGCAGTCCCTCCACCTCCCCACACATAGCCCCTTCCTTCTCTGGGGCTGAATCCTCTGCGCTGAATCAACAGGGCTGCCTGGAGTCCCCTTCTCCAAAACAAGAGAGCACACAGGAGCTGCCCCTGCCCTGGGCCCCAGGCTGCACCTCCTCAGGGGCACCTCAGGGGAATGGAGGCAGGCCTGCCTGGCAAATCCTGGTCTCTTCCTTCTTTGTAGCCTGGTATTCTCCATGGCCCCAGGTTCACGTCAGCTGGTTCAGGGCAGGCAAATTCAGGCGTCAGCTGGCAGACCACAGCACTTTAGAGACAGTCAGGACCACCATAGGGATCAAGGGCAATCGTACTCCTGGGCCTTGATTCATGGCTTGTTAGCTGTTCCAGGCACAAGAGCCCCTGTGGTGCAGCCTGTACTCCCAGGATTCAGGAGGCTGTGGCAGGAGGCTCGTAAGTCCAGGGCCAGCCTGGGCAACTGAGATCCTGTCTCAAAATAAATAGGTAGGCCTGGGAGGTCACAGGGGAAGGGTTGATTCCTCAACTCAGGATTGGCTGGGTCCTTGGCTTCTGTGATGGAAAAGAATTTCAGCACGTGCCAGAGACGTAGACAGAGATTTATTTAGGAAAGTAAGAAATATACATTCAAGGGAAGATGCAGGCCGACCCCAAAGTGAGAGGGGCCCTTTGGAAGTACAGGGCTCTTCTTTTACAGGGACTTTTGTGAGGGATGCGCGGGAGGAGGCATGTTAGGACGACCCCAGTCCCGGAGTCACGGGATCTAGGGTTCCAGTCGTCTTCCAGGTCCTGACCTTATCAGTAGGTGGCTTATCAGTAAGTGTCCATTTATCCATTTTGTTTAAACTGTTCAAGGACAGCCAAGGTACCCAAGGAGATTACCCCTTCATGAGACCTCAGTTGTCTGATCACAGATACCTCCCTGAGGATAGTCAACAGTGCCGGGCCATGAGTAAAGACTTGTACAGTCCTCAGAAACTTCTGGGTCTAACAGGCCTTGCCACAGGCTTCCATATTAAAGTTACACTTTCCTTGTTTTCCCTTTATGTCCCTTTTCTACTTGTTTGTTGTATTTCTTTTATCCTACCACAGGAGTGTAGCTCACCCTGTTTCAAACCCCTGTTTCAAACCCCAGTAGAGCACCCCTGGTTTCAAACCCCAGGATCACATGCAAAAGAAGCGGAAATCACTCTGAGCCTGCGCGGCTTCTCCGCCAGGAGGTTCCTCAACTATTTCCTTCCCTTGCTCTGCGCCCTCTCCCTTCTCCTTTTGTTCTCAGTTTTCAGCTCCTCTGGAGTCTAATTCCTCCCTCCTCCCGGGTGACTCCTCACACGGTGCTGACTTCTCTCTTTCGGCTTCCTGGTTTTGCAGACTGACCTTTGGAATTTCTTGGCTCTCTATCAGAAACCCCAGCTCTTTCCAGCATCTGTTTAAACATCACGCTTCCGGTGGCAGTGCCCTTTGCTTTTCTAACCTTTTTGTCATCTGGCTGCAAGTTCCCTGGTGGATTTGACTGCTTGTTAGGTCAGTAACAGGGCCCTGCAGCTAGAAGAAGCCTTAATAATACACTTCCTCTGTGTATGGCATTGACACAGTTGTAAAGAGTGGCACTTGGGGAAAGCTTCAAGGCTTCTCTTTACCTGTTGAAAAAGCTGCCTCTGATGGCCTGGCATCCGACGCCCTCCTCCACGTGGGCTGGCCTGCCGTTTGAGCCTCCTCTCCCACCGTGCCTGCTTAGCTTTCCCTTCCACTTCCCCCGTCTCCTTGCCTCCTGGACTTCACGTAATGATACCTCTGCCAGGGTTCCCTTCCCAGCCCTTTGTCTGTTTCTTCCATCCAAGTCCTAACCAGGGCTGACCCTGCTTAGCTTCTGAGCTCTGATGAGAGCGGGCCTGTTCAGGGCAGTATGGTCATAGGCCCCTTGCCTGTTTCTGTGTGGCGCAGTTCCCACCCACATTCCCAGTGTCCCTGCCTACTCCAAAAGGCTTTCTCGATCCCTCCCTACCTGACTTTATCTCTCCTCCAGCCCCTGAACTGCCACTGTGCTATTCTTATATTTCCTTGACTCAAAGAGGCACAGATTTGTGGTTACAGCTATATTGAAATAAAATTTGCCCACTTAAAATGAACAATTCAATGTTTTTTAGTGTAGTCAGAGAGTTGTACAACCATCCTCATAATCTATTCTAGAATATTTTCATCAGCCTGAAAGGAAGTCCTGTACCCTTTAGCTGTCACCCACTAGTCTTCCATCATCCCCAGCCCAGCGTAACCACTAATCTACTTTCTGTCCCTGCAGATTTACCTGTTTTGGATATTGCATGTAACTGGAATCACACTACGCATGACCTGCAGTGCTGGCTTCTTTCACTTAGTGCCACGTTTTCAAGATTTGTCCAGGTTGCAGCATGTGTGAGTAGCATTTCCTGCAAGAGGCACATCAAAAAAACATTTTAACATCTCTGAAAGAAAGATGCCTCTTCAAATCACTGGCATGCACAGTTTAATTAGCAGGAATTTTTCTTAGTAATACTTAGAAAAATGACATACCTTCCAGTCAATAGAGTCAAATTCAATGAAATGCTCTATTTATGTCTCCTTATCACAGTCAGTTTTGTGGCTAGGTCCTTGGTTTATGTGTCTTGTCTTGTTTATACATTGTAGGCTCCGGAAGGTTAGGAGCTATCTCTTCATTATCTTTGTATTCTTTACAGGACAGCACAGCACTTGGCCCTTAGGAAGTGTTTAGTAAATATGAAGAAGGAGCTAATGTTACATTCTGGGATGTATTTGCCAATAACAACATGACAGAGCAGGAGAAGAGCGCAAAAACTTATTATTATTATTATTATTTTTTTGGGGGGGTACTAAGGATTGAACCCAGGGTCATTCTACCTCCAAGCTATACCCCCAGCCCTATTTTTTATTCTTTATTTTGAAACAGGGTCTCACTAAGTTGCGGAGGGCCTCACTAAGTAGCTGAGACTGGCCAGGAACCTGTGATCCTCCTGTCTCAGCCTCCCAAGTACTGGGATTACAAGCGTGCGCCACCACGCCCGGCTCCAAAAACTTATGATTGCTAAGTTTTTGGTGACATAATATAGTAATTGAACATTTTCAGACCTACTGTGTGCCAAGTGCCATGTTCTAAGCAGAGTGTTACAAAGATGGTTCAAGTATAGTCCGTCTCCTAAGGAACTCATATTTTGGAAAGACGTTTATATAAAATGGTTATATAACACAGAGAATGGCAGGTGTGATGTAGGAGCTACCAATGCTGTGAGTGGTGGAGGAAGTTATTTAGAGGACATTATTTAACACCTAGCTGCTAAGAACATGGGCTTTATGGTCTGATAGTCCTGCATTTTGCCACTTTTATGTGAATCTGCAGGATATTGAACTCTCCGCCTCATTTCTTTAAAACAGACATGAGAGAGCATGGATTACTTATAGGTATTATAAGAATTAAATGAGACAATGAGTGTCTGGAAGAGACATAGAAGCATCAAAGAAGGTTAAAGGCTCATACCACTTGCCTTTTAAGAAGGTTTCCCAGATGTTGCTACACAGCACTCTAATGCCTCATTGACCAGAATGTAATCCCAGAGACATCAGGCTCTGGGAGGCTGGAAAATGAGGTATTTCTTCTAGGTGGTCATGCCCAGATGAAACCAGTTTTATTATTGAGGAGAAAGGGAAAATGAATATAGGGGTTTCAGTCTCTACCCTCAGGCTGTATGGGCCGCATACCTTCCCCTGAGGGCTAGAGTACTTACAGATCAGGGATTCCAGTGTCCCCAGGAAAGCTCTGTTGGATAGGAGGCCGGTGGAGACTGCCGTCCTGGGATTAGCAGCTCTCCCTTCCCCCATAAGAAGGGCTTGCAAAGCACTGCTCTCCTCATGAAAGTCCCCACAGCCCCACCCTGCAGGCTCTTCTCCACACACTGGACGCTTCCTCACTCCACTTCGCCCATCGCCCATTTCCCTTTGAAACTAGGCTTGGCCACTTGGTGAATGGGTTATCTTAAGCAAGTAATTGAACATCTCTGTGCCATTCCATTTTCCATACCAATTGAATGTAAATGAGCTACAATTAATAATAATAATAACCAGGCCAAAACAAAGTATGTGCTTGCTTCAGTCCCCATTCTCACTGCTGTGATCCAAAACACCTGACCACCACCACTTACAGGAAAGATGATTTATTTGCTCACAGTTCTGGAGATTTCAGGGGTTGAATCCATGTTAGGCCGGGTGAAGTCTGTGGAGCTCAGGGTGTGGTGTGGGGAGGAGAGAGAGAGAGAGAGTGCCAGGGCTCTGTTCTCACATCACAGAGGCCGGAAGCAAGAGAGCAAGGGGATTCAAGGACACGAGCACAGTCCCCAAGCCCACACCTCCAGTGACCCACCTCCTCCAGCCACACCCCACCTCCCTAGGTTACCACCCAACAAATCCATTACAATGGATTTATCCACTGATGAGACTATAGCCCTCCTGATTTAATTATATCAACCCTGAACATCAACACATGAGCTTTTCAGGGAACATCCAATATCCAAACCGTAGCAGTGCATAAAAAATGTCAACTTACTTTCCCAACCAAATGGGTTGTGGGAGAATGTGGACTCCCCTGACACCACCACATTGTTACTTCCTTTAGATATACCAAAATTAACTCATACTCCAAATTAATCTTTATCCAATTTTGATTTTGTTAATAGTGTTAGCATTTACTGAGTGCATACTGTATGCTAAGCACTATTCAAAGTTGTGCATGTTAACTCCTTTAAACCTTGCAATAACACTATGAGCTAAGTACATAACTCTCCCCATTTTACAGAAAGAAGTTTAGGTAACACGCTGGAGGGTGCACAGCTAAAAAGGGATGGAGCTAGGACCTGAATCCAGGCAGTGTAGTCCAGAGCCTGTAAGCTTAACGGTGGTAAATAATGAAGCCTCCCTATGGGGACCTCCCTCTGCCCTCTCCAGATCTTTGTTGAAGCTTTGTCAATGTAGCAGGATCTAAACCTTTTGTGGACCCAGAGTCCCTCCTATTCTCCCCATCCTTCCTTCCTTTTATTATTTACTTATTTTTGGTACTAGGAATTGAACCCAGGGGCATTCTACCTCCGAGCTACACCCCCAGCCCTATTTTATTTTTTATTTGGAAACAGGGCCTCACTAAGTTCCAGGGGGGGTTCTAAGTTGCTGAGGCTGGTCTTGAACCTGCAGTCCTCCTGTCTCAGCCTCCTGTACTGGGATTATAGGCATGTGCACACCACGCCCAGTTTATTTTTATTTTGAAATGGTCTCGCTAGGTTGATGAGAGTCTCACTACTTGCTGAGACTGTCCTCAAACCTGCAGTCCTCCTGTCTCAGTCTCTCAAGCACTGGAATCACAGGTGCGTGCCACCACGCCTGGCTTTATCATCTTAACTTTCAGTCTCTGACAAGATCCTTTTTGCTGGGATTAATGATCAGTACTTCAACAAATATTTGTGTCATGACTTAATCTTTGTCTCTTAAGAGTTCACATTCTGGTTGTTTGTACATAGACCTTGTTTGTATATAGACCTTCTCTTTCTCTATACACACACACACACACACACACACACACACACACACACTTTGTACTGGGGATTGAACTCAGATGCATTCTATCTCCACGTTACACTCCAAGCCCTATTTTTATTTTGAAACAAGGTCTCACTACACTAGGTTGATGAGTCTCACTACTTGCTGAAGCTCTCCTTGAACCTGAAATCCTCCTATCTCAGCCTCCCAAGTGCTGGGATTACAGGTGTGCACCACCATGCTGACAACTTACAATTATTTTTAGATTTCTATTTATTTAAGACAGAGGGTCTCCCTGTGTTGCCCAGAATGGCCCCAAACTACTGGCTTAAGCGATTCTCCTGCCTCAGCCTTCTGAGTAGCTGGGACTAGAAGTGCACGCCTGGCTGAACTTTACAATTACAATGGTTAAATTTTATATTACGTATACTTTACATGCAGTGAGGTAAGAGGCTAAGAGGCTGCAGAGCAGAGGCCTGTGAGCGGCTTGCCTGCAACCTACCTGTGGGGCACTGCCAGCCTTTGCCTGCCTCCTCAGCTCCCGTTCCTTGGGCAGTGCTCAGCACTCCCTTCTCGGCACCCTCAGTGCCTGGCAGCGTGAGTGGTAGGGGCAGGAGAAGCCTGGCAGAGTGGCTTGTTGCTACTGAGCGCTGTGGGAACCTGGAGGTGCCCTGCAGGTGACTGAGACCTGGGTGGGGCAGAGCAGGAGGTCTAGGGCTCAGTGGTGGGGATGTGGGCTTCGATGGCTATTACTTTGCAATCCAGGTGTGCGAAGATGATGTCCTGGATGAGATGGGGACAGGAAGAGATGGAGAAGTGGTGGGACTTGAGAAAGGTTTCAGATGCAGACTTGATAGAACTTAGTGACTTACGGGAAGAATGTCACAAAGAAAAGAGCACCCAAGGGGGACCCCATGTTTCTGGCTTGGGGGAGTGGCTACATGGGATTAGATGTGGAATACAGGAGGATGAATGTGTAGGTTAGATGAGATGATGAATTCTGTTGTCTATTTTTGGACATGCTGAGCTTAAGGGGCATGTAATATAGCTAAGCTGCCAGCTACCCTAAAGGAAGTAACAGCTTTAGTTTTAGTCAAAGAAGACTCAGGAGGATTCACTAGGAAAACAGATTGAGATTAAAAGAAATAAATAAAAGTGTTGCTCAGAAGACTTCCAAAGAGAACACAGGACCAGATGTGCAGCTTGCATAACTTTGGCATCTTCCTGTGCAAGTCTGAGTTATGTTTATTTTGAGCAAGGAGCCCACACTCGGTTTGCTTCTCTTACTTCTTTGCAAAATCACTGATTGGGATCCAAAGCCAGTTATGTGGTCTTCTTGGTTGGAGTCCAAGCCATCACTTCCAGTGCTTGAAAAGAAGAATAAGACTCTTTAGCTGTGGAGGATTAGAAACCAACCCCCTAATTTTATGTTGTTGTGAATGGTCTCTTTGTTCTTAAGCTTGAACTGCCATCAAAAGGATTGTCATCAGGGAGGTGTTTCCATTGTTTATTTGCTTTTTTTTATTATTTGTGTTTACCTCCCACTTTTCATCTATTGTCCCTACTGGCTATAATCTTCAGACATTACTCTTGGGGACACTGAATTGGCCCTTTCAGCCTGTCCCTTGCTGCTCACAGCCCTCTAAGGCTTGAGGACACACCCACATCCATCACCAGGCTCACACCTGAGGCTTTCCTCCTGCTGCCTGGACTTGGGATGGTCTCTCTTCACATGCCAGCCTCGGTTTCCTTCTCCTGTGAGACGCAGTGGAGAGAACACTGAAGAGTTAGGACCTTGGGGTTTGGGCACCACCCCATTGCTTGTCAGCTCGTGTGACAACAAAAATCCAGAAACAATCTTGTGCACATTTTCATGCACTATGTGGCATCTCATTAGCACCCCTTGGCTCTCAATTTCCTCATCTGTGAAAGGTGGATAAGCACATCTACTCTATTCATCTTTCTTACTCCACACACTCATGAAGATCCTGACTGAAAGAGAGATGAGTGCCTGGGAAGTTATCAGATCTGACTAACAAAGATGGACAGTAGGACGCTGATAGCTTGCATTTCTGAAGAGCTTCAGAAACAGCTACTCTCTGTTTTTCTTTTATTTTTTAAATACTTTTATTGGTGCAATGTAATTATACATCACAGTGAGATTCACAGTGATACAAACATACGTGCACACATCTGTTTTTCTTTTCTTGAAAAGTACCTGCCGGCTTCTATTCCAATGATCTCTTTGTGTGAATATTAATTATAGTAAAGCTACCATTTACCAAGCTCTTGCTAGAGTGGATAATTGCATTGAGTCTCATTTATGTCTCACTTGAGAAGCAGGTATGTTTTACAGATGGGGAAGCAACCTCTGGGATGTTAAAATAGCCAATCTTTTTTTTTTTTTTTCCTGTGGTGATGGGGATTGAACCCAAGAGAATTCTACTTCCAAGCTACACCGCCAGCCCTATTTTATTTTTTATTTTGAAACAGGGTCTCACTAAGTGGCTGACAGCCTCACTAAATTGCCGAATCTAGCTTTGAAACTGAGATCCTATCTCAGCCTCCAAAGTACTGGGATGACAGGTGTGTGCCACCATGTCTGGCAAAATAGCCAATCTTAATTGACACAGGGAATATGGGGCAGAGACAGGATCATAAACCAGGTTTGATGTGAATCTGGAGCCCCTGCCTTCAACCATTAGGATTTCCTGACTCACCAGCTTCTCCACATTTCAATACCACCTCTCCCTTCCCTCTTCCCTCTTTCCCTCCATTATCCCTTTTTCTAGGAATGTGTATCCCAGGCTTTGAAAGCAGATATTTTGAGTGGGGTATGGTGGAAACACCTATAATCTCAGTAGTTGGGAGGCTGAGACAGGAGGATCATTGGTTGGAGGACAGCCTCAGCAATGTAACAAGACTCTTAGCAACTTAGCAAGACCCTATTTCAAAAACAAAAAACAAAGAAACAAAAAAGGACTTGGGGTGTAGCTCAGAGGTAGAATGCCCCTGGGTTCAATCCCCAGTACCACAAAAAAAAAAAAAAAAGGAAAGGAAACCACAAAGTAAATAAAAGAAAGCTGGTTGGATGCTGTCCACAGGCAGTGGGGGCAGAGGGAGGTGCGGGGTTAACTGGTCAGAGGCGCGGTTGTCTGCTTGTTGCACCAGACACCAGGCGACAGGTCCACAGACTGTCTCCAGGAGCCCAGAGACTCTGGCTCCACTTTTCAGCATCCTGTTCCTGGAGTTTTCTTTTTTGACAGTGATGTGTTCCACCTGAATCCTTGTCTGGCTTGGGGGGTTGGTGGAGGTGGGGGGAGGGGACCCAACAGGAAAGCCGGGAGGGAAGAGGAGGCAACTCAGGAACAAGAGCAGCTGGAACTCATCTCCTGGGGACCCGCCAAGAAGGAGGCCCAGGCCCTGGGAACTCCGCTGCCTCCTGTACACAGCCCTTCCCCAGCCGGCTTCTCAGTCCCTGTGACCAGGGACTTAGGCCCCATGGCGGCTCCCAGCAGCAGGCCCTGCAGATATCCTAGGACTGGGAGAGGAGCCCTACTCCCTAGCTGGGAGGAGCCAGGTGCCAAGATTTGAAGACATCCAAGTGTCAATGTTGCAAATCAGGAAAAAACAAAACAAACAAACCCTCTGAGTAAGTAGGCTCTGGCCAGCAGGGCAGTGCTGCCAGCAAATATGTGGATTCTTAGTGCTAGAAGGATAATGAAGTACTGGACTTGATGGAAGGAGAGTTTTAGAACTTCAGTCTTTCTTCAGGAAATAGTCTGGTCTGCAGAGAAGTTCAGCAGCTGGTAGGAGCCCTGGTGTAGGGAGAGGAATCAGGAAGTGAGTCGGATGGAACGAATGTGCAGTAGAGAGATAATCATCTACAGAGGGTCTTAAAGTGATTCCAGGCTTGTTTTAAATTTAGAGAAAATTAGGTCATTCTGGAATCATCCTTGGGCTGCACATGAGGTCAGGAGAAACTATTTTGGAAAATAGATCATATTATGTCACTTCCCTGCTTAAAACTGTCAGGAGCTTCTGTTACAATAAGCCGTGAACTCCCTGCAGCAGCCTGCAGACCTTCCTGGGCGGCTCTTGCCTACATTTCCCATCGTGTCTCTCACCCGCTAGGCTCTACTCACGCTGGTCTTCTGGTCTGCAAACTCCAAACTCAGCTCTTTGCACCCAGTATGCCCTTGGCCTAGAGAAGTGGTGCCCTGGATGAATGGATAAGGAAAATGCGCCGGTATTGAAAAATTGCCCCGGTGTTGATTCCTAATAAAATATAAAAGACTGTCAGAAGTCTTTATGAAAGACTGTCATAAGCACTCAGGCAGGGAGGGGCGGCAGCTCTGTTACATTCCAGGAGCTCCCCCCCTTCTTTCTCTGCCCCTTTGTTCTAAATGATTAATCCATAGTAAAGCCTTTAGCCTTAAAAGTATGTAGAGGCAAAGCCTCTAGCCCTAAAAAATATATATAAAAGCAACTAAAAGCCCTAAGATCACAGTGACTCTGCCTGGCGCATTTCAAAACCATAAAGATAGCAAGGGCCTTATGCCTTTCTCTTAGAGATTACACACAGCTGCACTGGCTGTAACCAGTACCTCTGTTTCTCTCCTATTCTTTGTGACTCGCCTCAGTATGAGAAAGGCAAACTCCATGAGTCACTTCAAAACACCCATAGTTGATGGGCAACCAATACAGCCCAATACAATAGAGGTAAAAACAAGGTAAATTATTGACCCCTGCACTCAGTGGGTGCAATGTCCGGAGACTGGAAGGCACCACCTGCCTAAGGAATAAGTTACTAACCCGTTGCCTTGGTAATGCTGATAAGAACATACCAACGTAAGAACTGTATTTAAGGGGCCGGGGTCGGACAGAGGGGCAGAGTTCCATTTTCGGGCTCTCCAGCGTGTCTTCCAGGCACTCTGCTTTTCTTCTCTTTCCTTTCTATTTCCTACTGGCTTTGTAATAAAATTTTGTTTAAGCTGCAACCGCCGCCTGTTAGTTTTAATTCCCCATTCAGAAAATCTTATTTGAATTGAAGGAAAGAGCCCACAGCGCCACTTCCACCATAATAGAAAATGGGTACGTATATACAATGGAATACTACTCAGCCATAAAAAAGAAAGATCTTGGCATTTGCAACAGTGTGGATGAACCTGGAGGACATTATATTAAAGGAAATAAGTCAGACACAGGAAGACAAATACTACATGATCCAACTCATTTATGAAATCTAAAAGATCTGATCTCACAGAAGTACAGAATAGAATAGTGATTACCAGAGGCTGGGGAGAATACGGGGGAGAAGATAATAAGGAGAGATTGGTGAACAGGTACAAACATATGGTAACATAGGGAAAAGGTTCTGGTGTTCTATAGCACAATAGAGTGACTATAGTTAACAATGTTGTAATGTATATTTCAAATTAGCTAGAAGAGAGGATTGTGAATGTTCTTACCACAAAGAAATGATAAATATTTGAGGTGATGTGTATTCTAAACATCATGGCTTGATCATTACACATTGTATACATGTATAAAGATATCACACTGTACCCTATAAAGCTGTATAATTATTATGTATCAATTAAAACAAAATAAAGATCTGGGGATGTAGTTCAGTAATAGAGTGCATGCTTAGCACACATGAGGCCCTGGGTTTGATTCCCGACACTTCAAACAAAACAAAACAAAAAACAAAATCAAACTTGAAAAAAAAGTGGTGCTCCTGGCATCAGCTTATGATTGTGCTTTTCAAACTATAGGTTATGACCCATTAGTGGGTGGTGAGTTAGTTTAGTGGGTCATTGCTACAGTCTGCATCTTGAATGTCCCCCAAGGCCCCTGTACTAAGTGCTTTGTCACCAGGCAGTGGCACTACTGGGAGGTGGTGGAATCCTTAGGTGTAGGGCCTGCCAGGAGGAGGTGAGGTCTGTGGGGTGTGCCCTTGAAGAGGATACTGACGCCTGGCCCCTTCCCCTCTCTCTCTCTGCTTGCTTTCTGGCCACTATGAAGTGGACAGCTTCTTCACCACACATGCCCACTGTGGTGTGCTGCCTCCACAGGCCCCAAAGCAGGAGACAAATGGACTATGGACTGGGGCCTCTAATGCTGTGACCCCAAACAATCCTTTTTTTTTGCATTGCTGGGGATGTGTTGTGGACCACCAAGGGTTAAGTTTCTGTGGTCAATTAGACCGTCTCAGCAGCATATACAGTGAGCTGTGGAGAGAAGAATTCCTGCATGCAGGACTGTCTCAAGGTCCCGATATCAGAAATGAGCCCAGATGGACATTCCTTCTTTATACTGTGTCTGTCCTTGATGTGTGCTGAGAATAGCCCTTTTCTCTAAATTACAAATTGCTTTCTGTGTATCCTGAGTTTGGCATTAACAAATGCTTTGTTTAAACTTACCAATAAGAGAGGCTTCTGTAGGAGCCTTGCAGAGGGCAGAGTAGTAGTGGTAAAGGATCTCTCTGCTTTTCTCTCTGGCTGCCCCACATAAATAACTAAATAAATCATAAATAAATAAGCTAAAATTTTATTTAAGTATCCGAGTCTACATGTGAGGACATGAATAAGCCTAAATTGTCTGTGGCTTTGAAAAGTGATCTGCAGCAGGGATGGATCCTCTTTTTAAGTTGAAATATGTTTTTTTTTTCCTGGTGTGGTATTGGGGATTGAACCCAGGGGCAGTCTATCTTTGAGTTACAACCCCAGCCCTGTTTTTTGTTTTTTTCCCCCTGAATTTTGAAACAGGGTCTCATTAAGTTGCTGAGGTCCTCACAAAGTTGCAGAGACTTACCTCAAACCTGTGATCGTTTTGTCTCAGCCTCTCAAGTACTGGGATCACAGACATGTACCACCATGCCTGGCTTAAGTCAAATTAGAACAAATTATCTTAGATATTTTGTTGATGGAAAAGTGAGCCATAACTAACTTATTTTTTCCAGTACTGGGTATTGAACCCAGGGCCTCATGCTTGTTGGACAAGTGCTGTGAGCTACATCTCCAGCCTCATACTTAATGTGTGTGTGTGTGTGTGTGTGTGTGTGTTACTGGAGACTGAACTACTCAGGGGCTCTACCTCTGAGCTACACCCCCACCCCTATTTTATTTCTTATTTTGAAACAGTGTCTTACCAAGTTGCGGAGGGTCTCACTAAGTTGCTGAGGCTGGCCTCAAACCTGCGATCCTCCTGTTTCAGCCTCCCAAGTACTGGGATTACAGGTGTGAGCCACCACGCCTGGCTTATGCTTCACTTTTTAAAAATGAATCTAACAGAAAGCATTAGAAAGGACATAATCATATAAGGAGGATAAGAATTGTTTTATAAAACGTGTGTGTGTGTGTGTGTGTGTGTGTGTGTATTCTGGATGATATAAATTTGTTATTAATAGGTCTATGTCCATGAATTTTGACAACCACTGGCTTAGGAGCTGGTGATAGATAATTCAGGGTTTTTTTCCTCCTAATTAGGACCTACGTTTGATTTATAAGAAGTGCTGTGATCCCTTTGTAGAGGCACCATCACACACGTTTGACAGTAGTGAATGACACCTAACCTCAAAGATTATTAATCAACTTAACAATTTTTTTATGTATCTTGTAGCTGAAGAAAAGGAGTATGGCGATTTGCTAAATGACCACAAATTCTGCCCTTTCCTGCTCTTTTTCTTGCAGTGTGACTTCGCTGCACCTCCTATCATGAGATGGATTCTATGTCTCCATCTCTGGAATCTAGGCCGCCTTTGACTTGCAGTGAAATAGGTAACAAGCATGATGCAAATAGACTTAAAGAGTGCTTCACCCTGCGGCTCGCCCATCCTTCTATCCTTGGGAACCCTGCAACCACCATCTTGTCATAAGCCCGAGCAAGCCTGCTGGATAATGAGGGACACACGGCTCTGATACCTCACTGCCCCAGCTGACCGCCAGTACAACAGGTGAATGAGGCCATTCTGGACCAACTGCCCTTGGCTAAGCTGCCAGCTCCCTACAAACACACGAGCAAGCCCCAGAGATCAGCCAGGCCCAGGCTAGGTCAGAAGAACCACAGGGGCCATTGACCCACAGACCTGGGAGCAGTGAGACATGATTGTTGTTCTAAGCGGAGGCGGGAGCCCAGCTATGTGCTGGAAGATGACTCTTGGACAAGATAGGAGAATAAGGCTTTCTTCGCAGACCCCCCCCCCCAGGTGAACAAAGCAGGGCCTCTCCTGGCAGCTAAGTCCAGCAAGATGATACCACCCAGTCCCAATCACATGGAGCCCAAGATGGCACCACCTAGTCCTGGCCACGTGGAGGCTGATACAGGCTCAAGAAGCAGAAATAAAACCTGATCTGAGCCCCCGTATTGGTACCCCTGCCTGTTAGTGATTCAATCAAAACCTTTCTCACTGGGGCTATATAATCTGTATGATGACGCCATTCAGGGCTCAGATCCAGAGCTTTGCTCACTGAGCCTCACCAGTGAATAAAGAAACCTGGTTTATCCCATTCCAGCCTCTGTCTCTTGTTCTCAGACCACGCCTCCTGCAACAAAGCCACTGAGTTTTGGGGTGGATGGTTATTGCAGCAAAAGCTAACTGACACGAGAAGGAAAATGGGAATGGGAATGGAAGTTAAAGAGGAATTAGATGAAAATGGAAGTTTAAATGAAGTGGGAGATGGTTGGCAATCTTTCTCCCTTCTCTCTAAGTCTACAATGAGGCTGCATCCCTGGTCCTCCTGGGTGTAGGTCTATTCCTGCAATTCAGGATGATGCTGCAGAGCCCAGCTCAATACCCAGCTTGAAGATCTTCAATAAATATTTGTTGAATAAATCAATGCATTGGTTCGGGTGTGGTGGCACATGCTTGTAATTCCAGTACTTGGGAGACTGAGATGGGAGGAAAAGAGGTTCCAGGCCAACATCAGCAACTGAGACCCTCAGCAACTTAGTGAGATCCAGTTTCAAAATAAAAAGGGCAGGGGGTATAGCTCTGAAGTAGAATACCTTGCCTGACATTTTATAAGTATATGTCTTCTGTCACTTTCTCCAAATTCCATTGACTTTCATGTGAAGGAACTGAGATTTAGACATATTATGTAACCTACCCAAGCCTGGAGTGGTGGCACACACCTGTAATCCCAGCACTTGGGAGGCTGAGACAGGAGGATCGCAGGTTCAAAGCCAGTTTCAGCAATTTAGCGAGGCTCTCAGCAATTTAGCAAGATCCTGTTTCCAAATAATAAATAAAATAGAGCTGGGGGTGTAGCACAGAAGTAGAATGCCCCTGGGTTCAATCCCCAGCACCACAAAAACAAACAAACAAGCAAAGCCTACCCAAAGTCGCACGGGTAGTATGAGGCATAGTTGAGACTGAAATCCAAGTCTGTGTGCCTCCAAAGTACATTTTGAGCATCCTCTGACCAGTACTAAGAAAGATCTCGGAACTTCCTGTATAAAAATCACCTAAAGAACTCATTTAGAGCAGATTCTTGGACCTTGCCCCAGACTTACTGGACCAAAAGGTAAAGCTTCAACTTCTTAGTTTGGTGTCTTAGGCTAGTCGTGCTGCTATGACAAACATACCGTAGACATTCATTGCTTGCAGTTCTAGAGGCTGGGAAGCCCAAGACCGGTGCCAGCAGATGTAGTGTCTGGGGAGGGCTTATTTTCTGCCCCACACATGGCACTACGTTGTGAGGTCCTCAGATGGTGGAAGAGGCAAACACACTCCCTCCAGCCATTCCTGAGGGCAGAGCCTCACTTCTGAAAAGACCCCACTTCTGAATACAGGGGATTAAATCTCAATGTGTGAATTGGGGGAGTGGACACATTCAGACCACAGCACCTGGTTTACAAGTTTTCTTGTAATTTGACCTTTGCCAACACAAAGTATTGTGTAAAAATGTAGCTCCCCACTGCCCTCACCCCCCCCCAAATGCACACACCACAGAAACACAGACCACTCCACTGACTTAAATATGCAGGCCCGAGCTCACACAATGCCTTTTGAATAACTCCACTTCCTCCCACTTGTCCAGTCTGGTGAAATTCCTCCTATTCCTCCCGGTTCAGCCCAAAGCCAGCCGCTGGCAGAAGCCGGCTGCTTCCTCCAGATGACATGCTGCTCTTCAGCGCTTTTCTCGGTACTTCACAGTTAGCAGTTACTTACCAGTGAGCATGTCATTATTTTTCTGACGTCTTATTTCTTAGTTTCGGAGGGGCATTTAATAAACCTTAATAAATGTTTCTCACTGAACTCAGCTAATTTTTTGAGAGTATTTTTTCCTTATTTATAGAATTTAAACTCATATAACAAACATGAAATTTGACCCAGTACACATTTCTATTTTCATTGTGTAGCAGCTCCACCTCAAAATTCCAAAGCTGCCTGCAAGACTCACAACTAACCTGCCATTTAAAAAGCCTGGGCCTCCTCAATCATGTTACCTACACTGGCAACCAGAGATGGAAACAGAAATGTGTGAGTTCAGCCAGGCTTGGTGGCGCATGCTTGTAATCCCAGTACTTGGGAGGCTGAGACTGGAGGATCACAGGTTTGAGGATAGCCTCAGCAAGTAGTGAGACCCTCATCAACCTAGTGAGACCCTGTTTCAAACTAAACATAAAATAGGGCTGGGGGTGTAGTTTGGAGGTAGAATGCCCCTGGGCTCAATCCCCAGTACCACACATACAAACAAAAACAAAAACAAAAAAGAGTAAAAAATAGGGCTGGGGATGTAGCTTAAAGGCAGAATGCCCCTGGGTTCAATCCCCAGTACTGCAAAAAAAAAAAAAAAAAAAAAAAAAAAAAAAAAAAAAAAAAAAAAAAAAAAAAAAAAAAAAAAAAAAGAAAAAAATGTGTGATGAACTCAGCTAATTTAAAACAGTATTTCCAATGTGAAAATAATAATTTAATGATAAACTGGGTCTTTTATTTCAGATTCTACTAAATAAACAAACCTCACATGCACATACAAAGCAAGATAATTTAAAAAAAAACAGGAAATAGGAAGGAGTAAAAGATTGTTTACTCAACTCACAAAGTTAAAAAGGGAAATTCAGAACATTTTGTTCGTGTGTGTGTGTGTGTGTGTGTGTGTGTGTGTGTATGTGTGTGTTCCTGGGAATTGAAGCCAGGAGCATTTCTACCTCTGAGCTACATCATCCCCAGTACTATTTTATTTTTTATTTCAAAACAAGATCTTGCTAAATTGCTGAGGGCCTCACTAAATTGCTGAGGCTGACCTCGAACCTGTGATCTTCATGTCTCAGCCTCCAAGTGCTGGGATTACAGGCGTGCACCACCACTTAAATTCTAATTATTTATATTCTATTTTTTTCATGGAAAATTCAAACATGCACAAAAATAGAGAGACTAGCACCATAGTTCCTCGAGTACCTAATACCCAGCTGCAACAGTTATTAATGGTCTGTTTTTTTCAAATGATGCTAATTATAAGGCACTTTTATTAGCCAGGCCTGCTGGCGCATGCAGAGGTACTGACTGGGCCCCACATGCACAGGAGCCTCAGTGTTAGGCTCTAGTGGCGTTTCTAGTAAATAGTCCATCTATACTGTGTGTGTGTGTGTGTGTGTGTGTGTGTATGTTAAGGGAATAGTTTTTTTTTTTTTGTGTGGTACCGGGGATTGAACGCAGGGGCGTTCTACCTCCGCGCTACACCCCCGGCCCTATTTTTCATACTTTATTTTGAAACCGGGTCTCACCAAGTTGCAGAGGGCCTCACAAAGGAGAGAGAGACAGACAGACAGACAGACAGGGAGAGAGAGAGCTAGAGAGCTGAGGCTGGCTGCGAACCCGGATCCTCCGGTCTCCGCCTCCCAAAGTACTGGGATTACAAGCGTGCGCCACCACGCCTGGCTTAAGGGAATAGTTTAATGTGACTGGGGGCATTTTCCAATTTTTAAAAAGAACTCCCAAGCTCAGCAGATGGGGTGGCCTGACATGCTCCTGACCTCGGGGAGACTCCAGCAGAGGCTGCTTCCGCACCAAGCTGCCCCCTGCAGGTTTCTCCCAGGTTTTCTTCACCAGCGGCTCCTGTCTGAAGCTCATGGAAGTACTATTGAGGTTGGACTTGAGTGCAAGAGCGGCAAAAGTCGGACAGAAGACGGAAAAGCCCCTGGGTAGGATGGCTGGAGAGGCAGCAAGCAGCGAGAGAAGAAGGAAAAAAGATGGGTGGACGCACTGAGAGCAGACACGTGAGAAAGGGCAGGTGCAACCCTGCAACAGGACTTTTTTTTGGTAAGGAGGAAACCGAGGCACAAAAGCCAGGTGTGTGTGAGTGTGTTACTAGGGATTAAACTCAAGGGCATTCTATCTCCGATCTACACCCCAGCCCTTTAATTTTTTTTTTTTGTTGTTGTTGTTTTGAAACGGGGTCTTGCTAGGTTGCTAAGAGCTAAGAGTCTCACTAAGTTGCTGAGGCTGGTTTTGAACCTGAGAACCTCTTGTCTCAGTCTCCTAAGTACTGGGATTACAGGTGTGTGCCACCACACCAGATAAAAGCTAGGATCTTGATGGTTGAATTTTTTAAACGAGGGAAAGCAAATCCCTAGAGACTCACAAACATTTACCACCAGTCCCGTGGTCTAGGGAAAGCCTTAACTACTGTGTCCTAAAGGGAAAACCCAAACCCCAAGACCCCCCCCCCAACACCGTGGCCCTGAGAAGAATTCAGGAGTCCTACTAGGATTGCCCTGACCCACCAAGGGAGGACAGCCCTTTGTCAGGCAAGAACGAAGCATGGCTCCGTCCTCCCAGGAGTGCAGGGCACTGAGGGCTGGTGGTGGCCCAGAGCAAGGGCGGCCTTTGTGAGCAGTGCCGGTTCAGCTCGGAATGCCTGCCCCCCACACACATGGCTCCTTCTGAGCTCTCCTTGGGGAGTCAGGGAAGGAGCACTCTGAGAGGCGCCTGGTGGCTCGCTGCCCACACGCCTGTGGCCAGTGCTATCATTGGTGAAGCAAAAGACTGAGAGCTTGGAAGGACGGCCAGTGGAGAAGCCACCAGTGAGCTCATCCTGCAGACAGGTGGCATGACAGGCAACTGTGTTGCCCAAGAAGCCATTCACACAGCCGGAGGTTAGAGAGCTAATCCCCACGAAACCACCACGATTTCCTCCACTGGCGATTCATCCGGAGCCTGCGCAGGAGACTGCGGCGGGAAGATTAAGAGATAGAGACCAAGTGTGGAGAGCACAAAAATGACAATACATCAGAAATGCCTTTCTCAGAAACCTAAAAATAGAATGATTTTTGCCGCAGCTGTAACTAGTAACCCTTCCGAACGATTTCTGCCGTGCACTACTTCATTAATGTGATTGATGTGAAGTTGCACAGGGCTCTCTCTAATAAATAAACACATGTTCCCCTCCTTCCCCCATATAGAGTGGAAACAGAAGGTTGGGCTTTTGCAGTCTAACAAGTTTATGTAAAAAGCTGCACCCTTTTTGATGTTTATGCATGAAGCAAAACCACATGGAAATGTGGATGAGGCATGGAATTCCAAGATTTTAATAAATACCAAATACCGGAAAAAACTAAACTCTAGTGGTTTGGAATGAATGATGTTCTTTGCCAACTGCCTGTCCACGCATTTCGATTCCAACTCGGTGAGGGCAGAAGGGAGGCAGGAAGGCCAGCAAGGAGGGGGGAACATCTTCAAGGTGCATTAGCAGTGCATTCCTGCCCCTATGCCCCGGCATCCTTCTTCCTTAGAGGTTTATTTTATTTGTGTTCTCTTTAAAGTCTCTTTCAACATCCCTCAACTTACAGAGAGGTAATGAAGCATCAAGAAGGCGAAGTATCACCAGGTCTGCTGGTGATCCTGTTTCAAAATTAAAAAATCAAAAAGGGCTGGGGGTGTAGCTCAGAGGTAGAATGGCCCGGGGTTCAATCAGAAGAAGAAGAAGAAGAAGAAGAAGAAGAAGAAGAAGAAGAAGAAGAAAAGAAAAAGAAGAAGAAGAAGAAAAGGAGGAGGAGGAGGA